>CABFWB010010154.1:0-10215 GCA_902151455.1 Timema bartmani | reverse complement strand
CTTCATCTGATGACAAATCTAAATCTGACACATTACCTGCCATCAATGAATCTAAAATCTGTGATGGATCCATTTTTTTTGTTCCAGTATGCCATATCAGTTAAATGTGTCACAAATAAAAAAAAGTCCAAAACCAGAATTTCTCAATCAGGAATTACACCTACAACAAAGTAAACACAGCCTTATAAGTATAATGTGTCAAAAAAATATTTCTGTTCCAAGTCAGAATCAAATTGGAGGTTATAATTATTCAAGTTATTTTTTTAAAAGTATATTATTCCAACAAAGTCCACATTTTTATTGTATTCTGGAAATAAAGTCTCAAATCTTTTAGAACACTGTCTAAATCATGAATTTGTTCAACTAAACGGCTTTATAAAGCATTTCTACATTCACATTGAGGTTAGATCAACATGTGGTGGTTATACTCACTTCTAAACCAATGGCTACAATTGTGTACATCATATTACAGTCCTCCAGCCAAGCCTAATATCACTTATATAAATATATTTGCACTTGTAGTATACAAAACAACTATTCAATAAACCAAAAGTAAACTTTGAACAAAAATATCCAGTTATAAATTAAAATAAAACATGTAACATAAGTGTTATTGTCACAAGCAAAAAAATTGTACCACTCTAAATAGTTAGGATCGATTATTAACTCTCATAGATATCGTAAGATGGCAGCAACAGTTCTAAAATTGTTGTAATAGAATGCACAAATGTGTACATCAGGTTTCCATTGAGAAAATATTATCTGAAGTACCATAAAACAAGGTAGAAACTTAATGTACACAATTGTAGCCAGAGGGTCTGAAAGGGTTAAACAATTGTAATAAAGTTTTTAACTAACTTGTTTCATTATAGTTATCGAATTCTCGACATAATATGGTTTATGAAAGCAATATACAAGATATGAGCCAACTTAATAAAAAAAAAGTAATATAATAATACTTTCTACAAGCCTATAGCCTAAGTGATAGTTTGAATGCATGGCAACTACACAAAGTTTGTCATTTAAACAAATATATTTAAGTTTTTAGATACCTCATTCATTATATTTATCTAGCTTTCAATATGATACGGTTTCTGAAACCAATATACAAGCTAATAGCCAACTTTAAATAAAAGTGTAGTCTTGGAAGACATTAAACAACATTGATGATGGCTACATATTATTTAAATATGTTAAAGATTTAATTCGTATTTGTACAATATTACATGTAAAACTGAATTGTATATCCTTTAATGCAAATGTTTCATCAGGAAAGTGTGGTATAATACTTCACTATTTTCAAACAACAACACTTTTATCCATCAGAGACATGTTTTTTGCGTAAGAACATTTAAAGAAACCATTAAATTTGTCCCCCCTAAGGTTAGCAAACGATAAACTTGAACGTCACGCTTTTGTCCTTGGCAATGTGTATGTTTATGTCCATACAGTCATATTATAAAGATCAATGGTAGCATCCGAGCTACGAGAATATTTTATAATGTAAGCAAATTCCTTTTCCACTTAAATCATTTTTGAATTGCAAAGTTTGTCTAGGTTGGATAGTAAATATTAATTTATTGTTTGAAATAAACTCGGCGTATATGTAGAGTTTGACTATAATGCGAGTTTAACGTCCAATTTGTGTTTATTGCTTGAGGTTTAAAAGAATATTTCTTTTTGAGTAAAGCTCCTGTAATTTGAGAAAACTTTCAATGTTTCTCTTAACTTTTTTTTAGGCTACGTGAGGGAATGTATTTGAAAGTGTTATGGACGAATTGTTTAACTTGTGTAATACTTTAGAAGTTGATCTAGCTATTTTGATTATCCTTGATGTTATAGCTTCTAAATACGTTGTACAAGAAACTTCCAAATATATAAACTAAACTTTACATGATTGGTCTGTTGAAACATCTAGTTACTGTTAGGAATATAATTAAAATTTGTAGAACTAAATTAATATTAAGGATAGGAGTAAAGGTTATTTGAAAGTTCTTTTGACATGGATATTGTGTTTCGTAATATATTTAAATGACACTTCTTTTGAAGCTAGTTGAAGTCAACTAATTTTTTGAACTGTGCAGTCAGAATTTAAAGTTATTCATATAGAATACTTTTTAATTAAAGAGGAAGTACTAGTTTGTCATGAGCACTATTCAATGATATGTTATTTTTTTGCCAATATTATATATTTTTTATATTAACTACAAAATAAAATTTACCTTTTTAAAAAAAAATAGTATTCCTGTCTTTGCCCTCTCCATGAACATTCTAAGGTACCTAGTAATTTTGTTTGTATAGTCAGATTGGGAGGATGGCAGTTAATTGATCCTTTTTTCTGCAACCAGATGGGTTGCGTGTCACTGATTAACTATTGTTTGTTCTCAGACAATACCACTCTGTTCGACTCATGCACCCCGCTATGATTGTGTGTATTCCTAGTTATGTTTTGCAGCTTCAATTCGATTAGTGTTAGAAAGGAGGTAGCACTTCTTTATAAGACAGATGTTCTTGCCTTCTTAGCTGTATCCTCAAATCTTGTGCTCCCAATTGAAGGGAGAAATTGTATCTCTACAATTCCATCGCTCCCTACAGTTGCATCTGGTCTAACACCAGGAATATAGTCATAAGGAAGAACAAAAATTCCACACTTATTTGTTTTCACATCTTGAACGATGTAGGATTTTTTTTCACAGTTGTCACAATAAAAAAAATAGTTTAAATGACAAAACTTTCTTTTTTTAGAATGTACCTACCCATAGATCAAATTGTGGGATGTTCATACACTATTTGCATTTGGTTAGTAAAATATGAAATATCTATAGCTCTGTTTCTTATTATATTAGGGCCTAAATTATCATTTCAAAATGTATATTATTTATTCTAATAAAGAACAGGCAACTATTAGTTTTGCAATTGAGATAAAGTGTATTATAAATATAAATATATTTTATATACCTATATAAGTTGTATAATATATAATATTATATTAGAGTGCGAGAGAAAGAGAAAATTGATCAAAACCAGAGTCTAAGATAATATACGGGTCTGGCTACTCTTTAATTCCAGTAAACAGACATTGAATGAAGACAAATGGCTCTAGTATCGTTGCGGAATAGCTCGTACGCAATTTAAATTTTGAAGAGAAGTTTGAACCTCCAAGTTATATTTTACTGTTAAACACTAATTATTTTATCCCTAAAGTGGTGACTAGTGAATACAAATAATAGCACACAACAAATGATAACATACAAAATATTACAATAATAATTAATCATTTGCTCATTGATGTAATATCATTTATTTTATTTGTAACACTGTATTGTATTATATATCCATGCTAATTATTTGGTTGGTAAAATTTGATCATATTAACATGGTTATAAATTATTATTAAAAAATGTATTGATTTATGAGGGCATTAAGCTATCAATGAGTCTTACTATCTAACTAATAAAACATCTGATGGGATTTTTGATTTAATTCTGATGAATAGCATTTAGGGTAATTTGTCTGAATACGAAAATTAGAGTATTTCTTTCAATAAAGGGATAAGGCAGATTGCAAGAGTGAAATAAGCAAACGTTAAGAGTGAATGAGAAGTGTGATTTTTGAGTGGATTTAAAAAATATTAATTTACATTCGAAAGTGTGAGTGGCGTTAATTAGCAATCTTAGAGGGGACGTTCTTGCAGACGGCTCAATACCACTCACCTCTCACTTTTACTCATTTCGTTCTTGCATACAGTCAATAAATTTTCAATATCGTTTTATTATTTAAAAAATATTTAAATATAGTACTTCGGTACTTTCATGTTTACAATGGTCCCAGGTTTGTTTCCGCCTTCAAGAAGACATTTCTCAAATACTTTATTTGAAGGGCTTAGAAGCCAAGGGGTACAAGTGACCAAAAACTAATTTTGGTGTAAACTACGTTCAAAGTTAGAAGGTTATAATCAATTCTAGTTATCACCAATGAAAACAATAAAGGGAACATTGGAATGTGTTGTGGTTTCTTAAACTGGTGCATATTGAAGTTTTATTAACAAAGTCACCATTGGGTTGCTTTAATTCATTTTGAGATAGTTGGGATCACTTGTACCCTTTGGCTTCCAATAAATATGTGAAAAGGCAGTAATAAAGAAAGTTAGTAACAGGTAAGAACCAATGTATTATAAATTATACTAACCAATGTATTTTGAAACATATTAAACATATTAAACATATTAAAATACAAAACAAATTGAATGAACAACACTAACATAAATGTGTATTATGAGTCTATGTAGAAATGCTACTTAGTCTGAATCGCTATCAAACACTCTATCAAGCCCATTATCATAATCTATTTCGTCATCAGGCTCAGGATCGTCAGGCTCAGGAACTTCAGTTTATTCCTCTTTTTCCCTGGCCTTGATGTCTAGCTTGCTCACCATTTCTTTGCAGGTGTCCTTGATGTTTTAGGGAGTTGTAAAACTCATGATGGACCGGAGGAACGAACGGAAGAAGGTCCTGCAAATATTTGTACTTTGCGGCTTTTATTTTTGGACATTCTTTTTTAGCAGTCAGTTTGGGCAACTCTTCCAGCTTTTTTTGGTTTCATAACATATTCTAAGAATTCAAAATCCAATTTGAATGTGGACTCGTGGAATAGTGTCTACGGGTTCTGTTTTTCAAAGTGTAGCCACTGCATCTCTTGTATTCCTGTGAGAGCTTTTACGAAAAACGGTTCAATCGCACCGAGAGAAACAAAATCCGGTTCCTCCATCCGTACTACCATGAACTTTCTACTGGACTTAGCAATAGCCTCTTCCCTCTTATGGCACAAACACTCCTTTCCCAGAATTATTTCTGGCGCGTTCAATAACACCAACATTTTGGTCACATTCATTGTGAATGACTTGAAAGTAGGAACTTGTGGTCGACAGTCTGTACGCGTGTGTTGTAAACAACATAGAGCTAAAATTTAACAATAAAGTGACTTTTATTTTGTCCTCCTACATTGTCACTGAAAGCAGTCAAATGAGTCACTGTTGATGACAAATTGTTGATAAATGTAAGCAAACAGGACATTATCTCTTGGCATCCCCGTGATGCTTGTCCTTCGTGCCACATGAACATGCATGAATTTCCTGTTTCCAGATTATGAACGCAGAAGTTGTGCGTCCATAATTGGCGGGAATAGTATACTTTTGAGCAAGTTAAAACTGAAGTAGGGAGCATCTTCTGCAAGTCAAAACATACTGCCACGTGGCTAGGATCTTCTTTAATCAATTCTTTTACATTGACTATTTTCGCTTTCGTACTCTCTGCTTTCCGGTGGTGGAGCTCTCTCTGAGTAAGATTAGTCTCGTTTGCATCAGGTAGTACATACTCAATCATCTTCTGCAGTTAACACATGTATTGCATGTATATGTATTAGGTCTATGGAAGCTGAGGTTGAAACATGTGTGTCTGTAAAAACTTTCAATCACCGGCTCAGTTTGTCTTTCTTTACAGAACTACTTATAGAGCTCGTAGAGCTTTTTGATTTTGAGGTTAGTATTTAGGTACTTGTGATTTGGTGCTTGGTGGCGCGAATAGTGGCTGCTGTATCTGGGAAAATTGCCAATGTGTTCTTAGACCAAGTCTACTTTGTGTTGGGGAGCCTTGTTGTCAGGTCTCTTACGACCTCGTTTGTCTTGAGGTGAAATATCCGTTGAAGAATTAGTTTTCTTTTTAATAACGTTAGTTATTCGCTTATTTGAAACATCTAGTGTTTGCATAATCTAACTCCTGCAATGTGCTACTGGCAGCTTAGAGACTTATTCCGAATTGATTTTTTTCCTTTCTGTTTGGCTCTTCTAATGAAACTGATGAATTCAAAAAGAATGACTGTATCTTCCAGTCACTAAGCCCCCAATATTCATAAAAAATCTCCTGCCATTTTTGCTCATTTAATTTATTATTACACTTGTAGCGACAGCCGTGATTGAATAGTCCATAGCCCTCTTTCCATCTAGAGCATTACCTTTTCTATCCATATACGCTTTACCTTCATTGCGGGCTTTTGAAGCACTTAACTTTTTCCACAAGTGCGGTCTTCTTGTTTTGATCCTTCCTGGGTGTTTTGCCCTTTTTGAAGGCTGCCCTGGACCTTCTGCCTCTTTTCCAGTTGCTTTGTAATCCCCATCTGAAACCTAAATAGGAAAAATGTTTAGACAGGGCTGTAGTATGGAATTTGTATCATCCATATAGATAGTTATAGCCTAAATATTGGATTATAGAGGTAGGGCATACATTTTTCAAAAATACAAACAGAAATTTTTTGGGGGGGGTATATATATGCTATGTATTTTAGACTACCAAAGGTTTATGAGCGTGAAAAGTTTGATTAAAATTTGAAAATGAAAATGCCTTGAATAATTTCCAAATTTTAGCAAAATTGTTAGATTGATTCTCAAGATATTTGGGGTGGACAGACAAACAGTCAGTCCTCGTGGTCTGTCCATCATGCGTTATTTTCATGTACTTGGTGCAAAGAATGTGTATAAACTATTATGTTATCTAGTCAGTATAGTTATAGTATCGGCCATAGCTTACATAGCATTTTTGGGTTTCAGTCCTTACAGAATTTTCTGACCTGTTATCAAAAGACCCATGTTCTAATATTAGTTTAATGGGCCGGAGACCTTATCCTAGAATACGCCTTTAGTGTATGTATAATAACATACCTTCACTAAGTTTACTGAAGGAACTTTGACTACTTGAAGTGCCATCATCCAAGTATGGGCCATACGTTGAGTCATCATCTGTGTTATCTGTGGCAAAAAAAAAACCCAACTAAAACTATGACAAGATGTAGCTTTCAATGTGGTCTACATAATATTTATTACTAGTATACTAGGACTAGCAAACTAGCCTAGTCTACGAGGACTAGCAAACTAGCATAGTCTATGTGGACTAGGAAACTAGCCTAGTATACGAGGACTAGCAAACTAGCCTAGGCTATGATGACTAGAAAACTAGCCTAGTCTACGAGGACTAGCAAACTAGGCTAGNACTAGTATACTAGGACTAGCAAACTAGCCTAGTCTACGAGGACTAGCAAACTAGCATAGTCTATGTGGACTAGGAAACTAGCCTAGTATACGAGGACTAGCAAACTAGCCTAGGCTATGATGACTAGAAAACTAGCCTAGTCTACGAGGACTAGCAAACTAGGCTAGGCTATGATGACTAGCAAATTAGCCTAGTCTACGAGGACTAGAAAACTAGCCTAGTTTACGAGGACCAGCAAACTAGGCTTAGGTAAGCCAATAATTTAAATGTCTTATTATATTATTCCATGCTCTCTAGATGATATTAGATATTGAACATTAAAAAAAATCTCAAAATTTGAGACAAATCCCATGCTTAAAACTTTCAACACAATAGGAATAACAAAATATTGGCTTACTAACCTTCAAATAGGTTATGAATGCTTTCATCTGAATCAGATATAATTATTGTAGTTATAATTAGAGTTGGTGCTCTAATTAACTAAAATCTAGTTTCTATCAATGATAAAAATATTAATTATTAAACAATAAAAAGCAATCAAAACATTTACACGACTGTTGTAAAAACTTTTACTTGCAACTAAATCAATGTTCACTTAGAAAAATAACTTTTTATTTGGATGCCAAAGGGTACAAGTGCTACATATATCCCTTGGCCTCCAAGTAAAACAACTGTTTTGTTGAGTAGTTTTTTAAACCACTAGACTGCAGCACCTGTCAAAGGTACAGTTATATCTCTTGGCCACCAAATTTTTACATTTTTTAGCTTCTCATTCCTGCACATAACTCATTTTTTCATAAATGTCACTTGTACCCCTTGGCTTCTAAGCCCCTCATTTGACTTACGCATCAAGACAATTATTGATAGTATCATCCCTAAATATTTATTTAATTAAATTACTTTAATAATATTACTTGAAGCAACAAAACGATTGTTACTATCAAGCAGTAATATTCATATTAAGAGAGGCAGGATGTGAGCAGTTTTATTCCTCTATGAATAATTTAATACTTTTGTGGCAAGTTCCTTTAAAATAACTAAACAAATAGTGTTATTTTTTAATATGATGTTAAATACTTTCGAAAGTAAATAATTTAATTTTAGTTTCTATCGATTCTCCATATCTTTGTGAGTGTGTTGATATAATAAATTATCGATTTTTTAATATCTAACAAAAAAATGAAAAATATTTGGGTAGCGTTTTTGAGCATCGTTCCCTTCTTACTTAACTTTTATAACCTTTCATATTATGCGAATAAATTAACATATCGAACAATCGTGGTCAAATAAACAACTTGTCGTTTAGGCCCTTCATCTGGATTTTGATTCTAGTGAGATGTCTGAATATTTAAAAATAAAATTATATTAAATAGGCCTAAATATGATTATAGTATTATTTGATTTGCCGTTTACTTGCAAGTATAAATGATAGTAAAAATTTCTCAATGATTTGCTGTTTTGAGAAAATACCCTGTTTTATTCGTATAGGTTCTAGAGTACCATCCCCAATTAAAAAATTACTCTTTTTCATTTTGGTGTATAAATAATGTCTAAAGTTGGGGTTAAGGCAGTAGATGAATAATAGTTTTAAATCAACATATAGTCTGTTCACCGTAGGAATTGTTTCCTGAAAGGCATTTTTCCCTACCAGAAATCTATTATATAGTAGGATATTGGTAGGAAAAAAGACTTTTCAAAGAGTAATTCCTATCGTGAATGGAGTTTACAAGTAGCCAATGACATAGGAGTGGGGGTAACTGATATCTAGGAGAAGTTTTTTATTTTATTGCAAACATTGTTCAACCAATGTGGAAATAATTAAGAGATAAGCTAACATTGAATTATAAAAAGCAATTGCACAGTTCCCTTTTGCAAAGTTATTTCAACACTATCTGTTACAATCCACTCCCATAGAATTTATTTTAGCCCAAAAAGTTTATCACAAAATCAATCATTAGATTTTTTTATAAAGTTCTCTTTATTAGATATATTTCTTGTATTAAATTCCTACAATTCACGTCTCTCGAAATTTGAGGGCTTACAAACATTGACACGTCAGTTTTAAACAATATGGAAACTTTATTTTTTGTTTAAATTTTTTGACATATAAAGCCATTGTGCTGGAATATTGATCCATAGTATAGCTGGATGGACATCTGTGGCTGAAATTTTAAAGCTGTCGTCGGCATACCATTGTGTAAGATAGAAGAAAACTTTCGGGTATCTCTTTCTCTCCTACACCCATACAAGGCAATGTGGCATTTTGACATCGTTCATTAATTTGATTGAATATATGAGATACATCAATGTTTGATTAGTTAAATGAAATAAATATGTTAGTAAAAGCTTTGAAGAGCATAACAAAGTTCGAATCTATTGAGTGTTTTCTTTAAATAAGTTGATGTAGCCTAATATATACGATGATTTTTGAAGGAAACTCATTTGGAATGTTCTATCTCGTACCAGAATCCTACCCTATAATAGTGTTTAGGTAGGATAAAAGACCTTCCAGAAAGAACTTTCTACTTCCGTTATAAATGATCGTTTATCTTACCAAAATATATATCTGATATTATTCTGGTAGGAAATAAAACCTTACAGATTAGGATTCTTACTAAAATCAGGGTTTACTAGATACCGTACCCTCTACACAAGCCTATAACCTAAATTATCATTTGAACTTAGGCCTAAGACTTCTACACAAAGTATGTAATTTAAACATTTGTAATAAAGTTTTTAACTAACTTGTTTCATTATAGTTATCGAATTCTCGACATAATATGGTTTCTGAAAGCAATATACAAGATATGAGCCAACTTAATAAAAAAAGTAATATAATAATACCTTCTACAAGCCTATAACCTAAGTGATAGTTTGAATGCATGGCAACTACACAAAGTTTGTCATTCAAACAAATGTATTCAAGTTTTTAGATACCTTATTCATTATATTTATCTAGCTTTCAATATGATATAGTTTCTGAAACCAATACACAAGCTACTAGCCAACTTTAAATATAAGTGTAGTCCTAGCAGACATTAAACAACATTGATGATTTATTTAAATATGTTAAAGATTTTATTCGTATTTGTACCGTATTACCTGTAAAACTGAATTGTATATCCTTTAATGTAAATGTTTCTTCAGGAAAGTGTGATATAATACTTCACTATTT
>CABFWB010010153.1:0-10218 GCA_902151455.1 Timema bartmani | reverse complement strand
CCCCCCCCTTAAATCATTGGGTGGCTACGACCTTGCCCCCCTCCATGGGTTTTACTCAACCTAACTTAAACTGGACATAGCGTCATTTGACGTTCCCCCTCCTCCTTAAAATAGATCAATCAATTCACTGACAAGTTCTTTATCTATGTTTGGATATCGGTTCCTGTGTAAGCAATGTTTGCTTGGTCGCTCTTTTTAAGACTGAAGTTTGTCAACGAAACACGTAGAAAGGTTTTTATCGATCTGTTGAAAAAGTGGGTTGAAACAGAGGGGGAGGGGGGGTTGCTTCACGGCCCCCTTACTCAAGAAAGCACCATACTTACAGGGCCGGATTTCCCATTAGGCCGACTAGGCCTGGGCCTAAAGCGGCACTATTCAGGGAATGAAGGCGAATATTTGGTTCAAGTGTGTTTCATGTTTTAATATTTCATCCACCCCATGAAAATGTATCGCCCTCAGCTCGTCCCCCCCACAACACTATACCCAACAGGGTACACCTAGTGCCTGCCAGGTGTCAGCACCAGCTTACAAACTGTGTGTTTATCAATCAAATAGCCAAAACTATTATATTTGTTTTGGTGAAGACTTACCCGCATCTAGATATAAAAATTCTGAAAATTGAAAAATTACACCTAGTCCCAGATTTGATTCCCGTGTCCAGGTGTCATTTTTCAATTTTCAGAATGTGCGTTTATGGCCACAACACAGTGACACGCCACATCCTCTAAGTGACTCACAATGAGCTGAGTCAGATAGTTCATGATGACTCACACTCACACTCAGCTCAACTGTTCTCTGTTCATGGTTTGTCCTGCTGGCAAATGCTTTTAATTTTATGTTGTGCTACTGATCGCGCGTGGGATGCAGCACTTTCCTTGCTGTACCGGTGGCCAGTTCTGAATACGGTATATAGTTTTTACTCACATGCACACAGTACACTTGTACTATTTATATCTGTATAAAATTGCTAATATCTCCGTACGTAAGTGTCGTAACGCTATTACCTATAGTTTATGTATGAGTCCACGTCCCACGCATGTTGACTGTTGTGGGTGCTATCAGGGGCGGATCCAGATCATTTTCACAGGGGGGTCAAGCTGGTCATGATTATAAATAACATAGTTACTTACAATGTATATTTCTGTTTAAAGACATTTAATAGTTTCTCATTCATAATAATAATTATTATAAGCACCGCATCTTACTAACCGTTTGGGCTATACGCACTTAGGCTAATGTGTAATGGTAGGGTAATTGTGAGATGAAATGGAGGACCTACAGTTATAATGATATGGAATTATACATCTCAATAATTTATTATTCACATCTATATTCAAAATTACGATATTATAAATGCGAGCGGGTAGTAAGATTTATTTGTGTTAAGTTGTTAAGTTGCAAGGTATGGCGACATCTTTATACGTCTCTGTTTGAAAAGCCAACTCAGTCTTCTAAACAGAAACGCACCTGGATGACCACATCTTTTTTCTTTTGGGAAGTTTCGAGAAGGTTCATCAGTAGGAAATGTCAATAGATATACCTCTTCAAGGTACGCATCTCTTCACTTTCCATCCTGACGAGGAGCTGTGTAGGTTGAGTCTGTGACATATTATCTATATTATAAATTTCACGTGTTGGGAATTATCATGCATATAATGCAATAATAATAATAATGATAATAATATTAATAATAATAATGCAATAGTCTACAACGTGTGCAATATCTATCAAAAAACTGTTTATCTACTTAAAATAAAAAAACTATAAAACACCAGAACTTTTGTTTTCTAAAATAAGACATTATCCCTTTTTAATTATTATAATACAAAATAACAAAATTTAAACCAATTCAATAATTATATAAAATATCACACTAATTGTGGCGAACAAACATTTACATATCAGGCTAGCTCTTTTATACGTTACACAGTTTAACGTGGGATCCGAACCACGGTGGAGGCCTGGACTTCCACACATTCACAAGTTGTGATTAATACACGTCTTGTCAGAGGTGAAGGAAGGGTTTGCAATCAGATAAATCCGTGCCGGAACCGAAGATTGAACTCCGGACTTCCAGCACAGAAGTTCGACACCTTACCCCTAGACCACCAGGTCACTCTTTAGATATTATTAATTACACTTTTGGTTGAAACTCCCACCAAAATATTTAACAATCAATTATTTATAAAGTATTCACGATTTTAAAATTAAATGAATTTTGTTAAATACTAATAAATTATAAAAAAAAAAGTCAAATCAGAATTAATAGCATGTTTGCTTTATTATTATACTTACAGCTGTATACACTAAGTCTTACTACCCGTTCGGGGCGGGTTAACCTAATAATAGACGAGTTTACGCGGTTGACCTGGTATCGATGTTAACGAAGTGTTTATGACCGAGACGATACCAGAGCTCGGTTTGGTGATGCTTTCCTTGACCAGGCTAAAGAGTATGCTTACGACTAATGAGCTTAAAATGTGTGCTCCAATTTCAAAATAACATCACTTCTTATGTTAGATTTAAATGAGTATAACTTCGTGTTCAATGGATTTTAAGTTTTTGTAAATTAAAATGGACAGCAATTACGAGCTAGAAATACATGAGAGTAAGTAGGTACTTAAAAACGGTTTAGTTAAGGATAAAAGAGAGTATTATATGATCTAGTTCTATTTAATATTACAGATGTACCTAATGTTTTATTAAAGTTATTTTTGGAAAGATATGTTTAGTGTGACATGTTATGTAATGTATTTATTTTTTATTTAGCACCACGTCTTACTACCCGTTCGGGCTATACGCTTAAGTACTAATTACGCTAATAGATTAGTAATTGGGAAGGTTAATTATAGAGGAAGTGAGCCCACCTCAATCTTCCCGTCCTCAGCAGTCGAGCTCAACACGAAACTAGCGCGTTAACTACTGGCTACTAGCTAACTACGCCACCGAGTTGGGTCATGTTGTGTAAATTTTAAGACTAGTCAAAATAAGCACAAATCTAAATAAGAATAAAATTAGAAAGCTCATTTTCCGTCGATTTGCAGTACATGTAGTAGGATTACATAAATTCTCCTACCAGCTGTTAGATCTACTCCACCCAACCGCCATTTTTTTTAAAAGAAAAAATCTCAAGATCGTTTTCGCGCTTCACCTTGGTCATAACCACTAGGTCAAAAAACTCGATACCAAGACGTAACCAAGTCAATCGCGAAAACTCTTATATTTAAACTAATAGGTTAGGGACGATAGAGGTAGAACTCAGAGAAAATGTACTCGCATTTGGGTGAAGTTAGAGTGGTAAACTATTTAGGAGGCAGTCATTTCAGATCTCAATACACCCATCCGAGATCCGAATCTAAGCCGTCTAGTCCCCGAGGAACCAAATTAGACGAGAACGACGCCTTTGTCCACGTACCTCCCATTGCAGGGGTTTATTTTTATGTAATAAATACGCTATTGGTATTAAGGATTAGGAAGGTTACATTTACAATAAATGTACCCACGTTTGCGTGGAAAGAGCGTGGAAAACCATTTAGGAAAAACCCTCCTCAGTACACCCGACTGAGATTCGAACCTAAATCTCCCCGTCATCGGCAGTCTAGTCTACTACGTGAGTAGCGTGTTAGCACCGCGGCAACCAAAGTGAGTTTATCAGGTTAAAAAAATGTTTATGTAACAACAAACGGGAGATTAGTGACTTAATCTTAGGTATACGGATGATGAGAATAGGTTAGAGGAAATTAATCCACCTTATCGAGGAAAGAGGATGGAAAATCAACAGAAAGAACTCACACGCTTTCCAAAATGTCCTAGGATGGCACGTGGATTTATGATATATTTCTTTCTTTTAAAAATGAAGCTCCAGATTTTATCTGAAAGAAGTATACATATGCATGGCAACCCAGTATTTCTCGGGGAAAATATTCCCCTCTTGTTTCATAATGTTTGCCTTCCAATTTCCAACTTGTAGAGCCCTACGTAAATCCTTTTGTACGAATACTCGTTACTAGGCCCATTAGAAGCTACAGGTAGAGAGGATGACGTCACGGAGGGACGCGGAGCGCTGCGACGCACGTTGTGGGACGACGTGCTACCCTCCTGTCACCACCTCCCCGGCAACCCGGGAGCAGTCAGCTCATGGGAGGTGAATACGTCGGTCCTACCGCTTAGAGCTTGGCACGTCGCTATGGTAACCGGTGTACGCTTTCTTCATTGCTGAGGTGAGGGAAACATTTACAATACATTGTATATTATTATTGTTGTATTGTTGTATTTAATGTACAAGTCCTCGGCAGTGTCGAGTGTGGACTAAACTACAGGATCATCTAATCTTGTTTGGCGTTGACGGGGGAGGTCGGTGCTCGAATCTCAATCGGGTATAGTGAAATTTTTCATTTCCTAAATGATTTACCGCTCTACCTATACGTGAATTTGGCCTGCATTTTCTCAAAATTACACTTTACTCATTTCTACCCCATTAGTTTATTAGTTAAATTGGGTGACCTGGTGGTCTAGTGGTAAGGTGTCAGAGTTATGTGCTGAGGGTCCGGAGTTCAACCCTTGGTCCCGGAACAGATTTATCTGATTGCCAAACCCTTACTTCACCTCTGACAAGATGTGTATTAATCACAACTTGTGAATGTGAGGAATGCCAGGCCTCCACCGTGGTTCGGATTCCACGTTAAACTGTAGGTCCTCCATTTCATCTCACAATCACCCTACCATTACACATTAGCGTAAGTGCGTATAACCCGAACGGGTNCCAAACCCTTCCTTCACCTCTGACAAGATGTGTATTAATCACAACTTGTGAATGTGAGGAATGCCAGGCCTCCACCGTGGTTCGGATTCCACGTTAAACTGTAGGTCCTCCATTTCATCTCACAATCACCCTACCATTACACATTAGCGTAAGTGCGTATAACCCGAACGGGTAGTAAGACGTGGTGCTAATAATAATAATAATAATAATAATAATAATAATAATAATAATAATAATAATAATAATAATAATATAATAATAATAATAATAATAATTAGTTAAATTAATTACAGATATAAGATAGGGAGTGTGAGTTCATATAAAATGGGACTATATTCCCTCGGGGAAGGATAAGGGGCCCCCCTTCCCTCTCCGTACACACTTACAGGGAATAGTCCTACTCACACTGATGAACACGTAGACTAAGGCGTCAGTATCGTCTGGTATAGTGTGCTTGTGGTGGGCAGGTATAAGCCTGAATCCTAGCCGGGTGTGCTGAGGTTTTACTTTCTTAAACTCACTATCTCTCCATGAAACTGAGAGTACATTTCTTCCGAATCCTACCTTCCTCATCCTTACTTCATTAGTGTAAATATGCGGATAGCCTTGGTGGATAATAGACGTGGAGAATCGTAAAAAAAATAAAAAAAGAATAATCCCTCAAAATCCATTACGTTATCAATGCGACCGATCGTGTCTATATCAAGGATCATTGCTAATTAAGCTAATTAAACTTTCACATCAATTAAGTTTTGAGGTTTCATGCTATTTATTAATTTAACGGATTTATAGGTTTTCCCGCTCACCCGAGTCTAGAACAAACACAACAACCACAGCCGAAACACCTTAATTATCAAGTCAGTTGGAATTAAACTTATTTCACGGCAAGAAGTTTTCTGGGATTGAACCCGAGATCTCTTGGATCAGTAGGCAGACGTGCCACAAAAGGGAAACATTAGTTCATGCTTTTTTTTTTACAATTTTTTCTCCCACGGTTTAATACCCGCGTCCGGTCTATAAGCATTTTTATTACGGCGATGGGCTAGGGATGATGAAGGCAAACATTTATGAGAAATGTATCCACGATTGCATGAATGGGGAGGGGAAAATCATTTAGGATAAATCTCATCACTACACCTATCCTAGATTTGATCCCTGACCTCCCATTTACTGACAATTCAATCAATCAGGAGACCGTTTAATTTTCTTAAATGCATTTTCCCATGCAGCAGTGGTCACATTGTCTAAGGAATCAGTCTCGCAATCAACTGGATTGCCGGTGACGAGGAGGTCGAGGATTGAATCTCGGCCAGGTGCGCTTGGTGTAATTTTCCCACATGTGATACATCACCGTGGTTTTACATCCCTTCTCCAATCTAATGCTGTTATATTTCTTCTAAAACTACCCTCCTTATAGTTACGTAGTGTTGGTTGGCCTTAAGCCGGGCAGTCCTCTTTTATAAACATTAAAATGGTGTCCTCCTTCGTGTTTAAGTCGGACGGGTAATTTTTGGCTTTCGAAGTTGTTGAAGAATTATAATAATTATTGTCGTAGTCTAGTTCAAGATCTACTACTTGTTGACACATGCGCATGAACATTAGCCCACTTTGTTGGTCATGTAGTCTGAGGCGTCACGCTGGTGATTGATTGAATTGTCAGTAAAGGGGAGGTCAGGGATAAATCTAGGATGGATGTAATGATGAGATTTATCCTAAATTATTTTCCCCTCCCCGGTCATGCATAAGCCCAGTGTATAGTCCAATCTTCATAGGAACCCGCTTCGGTGTCCGCGTGGTCTAACGCGCTACTCTCGTGTTGGACTGGACTGCCGAAGACAGGGTGCAATTACAGTCGGGTACATTGAGGGAGGTTTTCCTAAATGGTTTTCAACCCTCCTTCCAAGAAAATGCGGGTGCATTACCTCTGCATTAATCCTGCCTAATCCCTAACCCATAGGTGTAATTAGTACTAAGCCGTATAGCCCGAACGGGTAGTAAGACGCGGTGCTAAAAATAATCATTAGGAGAACAGTTTATAAAAAAAATATTTTTTTTGTTATCAACATTGATAGAATTTTACTATAATTTGAATATTATTTTTAAGGTAGGTTTATTGATCATATTTATCAAAAGTGACAGTTGCAAATCACATCACTTGGCGTATATTACTATATTAAAAGTGTTTTAGTAACTTTTGGATTTGTTTAGTATTGTTCTTCCTACCAGAATCTTACTGTAGGCTTGTTTATCTTTGGAAAATAAGGAGGAGCAGTCCAAGAAGATAAATCAAATGTGAATACAGTGTGGACACAAACTCTCAGAAATAAAATTACTTGACTTTTGCTTGGTCCAAAAATTCAAATTAACTTGAATAACTATCATATTGATACCCATACAAATATTTAAAAAATTCAAAATATTTATTTGTTTTAATAGGCCTAGTTATTTTTTTTGTATAGGATGCAATAAAGACATTTCTCTTCATTGTGGAACCAAATGTATCATTTTCCCTTTTCTACTGTAAAATTTCCTGATATTTCTCACATTTTCTTAGCTGTTTAAAATTTCTTGACATTTTCAGGTTTTTCATCTTTTTCCAGACTGTGGCCACCCTGTCTTATAGAATTTATAATACTTTATTGTATTTTTCATATCTGAATATTTTTTAACATTTCTATAAAAACTACATTAATAAAATTATGGTTTATACTATAGAAGCCAAGAAAAAGGTAAATGTCACATTTACGTATTGGATTCTTTACACATTACGTATTGGATTCTTCTCATATTACGTATTGGATTCTTCTCACATTACGTATTGGATTCTTCTCACATTATATGTATTGGATTCTTCTCACATTATATGTATTGGATTCTTCTCACATTACGTATTGGATTCTTCTCACATTACGTATTGGATTCTTCTCACATTACGTATTGGATTCTTCTCACATTTACGTATTAGATTATTCTCACATTACGTATTGGATTCTTCTCACATTACGTATTGGATTCTTCTCACATTTACGTATTAGATTATTCTCACATTACGTATTGGATTCTTCTCACATTACGTATTGGATTATTCTCACATTACGTATTAGATTATTCTCACATTACGTATTAGATTATTCTCACATTACGTATTAGATTATTCTCACATTTTTACCTCTTTCCTTAGATGGGCTTTCTTGACTCAATTTTAATTTAAATAGTTTATTTTTTCTTATTTTAATCAATTTCCATTATTATATAATCGTTTAGCCTATCGTTAAATACAGTAAAACCTCTGATAACCGAAATAAAAAGGGCTAAACCCGTTTTGGACATTCAAATTTTCTGATATAAAATTAATACCCCTATGAAGAGTTAAAAGGTTAACAAAAATTATAAATTACATAACATATATAGTTAGAGAAAAGTAATTTTTTGTATATGCATGTAAATACAGTATTTAAATAAATGGTTATTCACTATAACAAAGTTAAATGCACAACAAAACTAAATTTACAGTTTCTTCTTAAAAAAATAAAGTCTGAAATTTTCTTTTGAATATTTATTTCACATGTTTTTCTAACAGCATCAGCCGTAGACGTGCATGTTGACTCACGTATGAATGACTGCATATGTAGGGAAGGGTTAGTCGGCTGACGACAACAGCAGGTGTTATTGACCTCATGCGCATCCTTAAAACTTGATAAACAACATACATAAAGTACTACTCTACGGTTTAATATCAGCAATAAATGCGAACTGGTCTTTATATTTTAACTTTTAAAATAAGTTTAAATTACTATACTATGATTACTATATATAATTTGTATATGTTAACAAATAAAGGTTTTATCGACGTAGAACCTTAATTTGGCAGTTTGGATACTGAAAAAAAAATAGGTTTGGCCGTTTTGGATGTACCGGGTTTCGGGTATTAGAGGTCAGGATATGGGAGGTTTTACTATATTATTTAAAATACCACAATTATTATTTAAAATAATTATTTTAAAGGCCTACTATATTTCCAAAATTCGCATTTCATCCATTCAATCCTTAACTCCCATTAATTGGGGGTGATGGTGTCGTAATGTTATAATGTCACCGACACGATGTTCTTCTTTTAAAATAATGACATGTGTCAAACCTATCTCCATCCCGAAGAAGCTGTCAATAACATAGCTATTAACAAAGAGACTACCCACTTCAGTGGCCGAACGGTCTAAGGCGTCATTCTAGTGTTAGAATGACTTGCTGACGACGGGGAGACGGGAGTTTGTATCTCGATTGGATCTACTGAGGGTGATTATCCTAAATGGTTTCCTACTCTCTTTCCAAGCAAATGCGAGTAGATTACCTATAAAATATTCTTCTCCTCATCTCTACCCCATTAAAGTAGGCCTAATTACCACATGTGCTTATAACCTGAACATGGCGATAAAAAAAGTTACTTGAAATATCTTGCACGTTTCGTCGAAATACTTCTCCACAGTATGTTCAGTGGTGTGAAGATGGCTTTATACTTTCGTGTTTTTTGGTTGTTGTTTTTTTGCAATGCGCATGAAATGCCAAGTATAAATTTGATGCAGATGTTGTAGGTATCCGAGTTAAAACGCCGCATATGCTTCTAATCAAATCATCTATCTATTTAAAACGTGAAGCAATTACGTTTGACGATGATTTCCGGGGTTATATTATCTAACAGATTAAAAAAATTTTTAGAACTAAAGCAGATACACCGCGGCGAGAATGTCTTCACAATTTTTAATTTTCAAAAATATTCAATGGGGGAGGGAGGATCTTAAATTTAGAATTAAAATTAGAATAGGAATACATATTTTACATAGATTGATTTAATGTACAGTTAACATTTTTAAAATGTTAATTAGATAGTTAAGAGCCTTCATTGCAAATTTGGCGTAATACGCGTCAACGGACCAGCTAGAATGATAAAACTGCTACTAATGTAAGCTTAGGAGCGATACTATAAAGCTCATACGAATGACAGAAGTTCTTCATCTGCTTCAAATCATCAAGCAGGGTAGAACCGTTGTATACCTATTGAACAAGATTTTTGTCTAGACCCTAACATCTTATAGGCTCTGGCTGTAGCACTGAACTAGCCTCTGCAAATGATAATTTAATTTAAATTTAAATTTTCATTTAACAATAATAATGTTATTTTTATAGATAGAACAAAATTTAGTCAACGTTTTCAAAAATACAATTAGTGAACAATATAAAATATACCTCTATAATACCAACACGATAGAAAGAGATCTATCTGATATTTCAAAACGTTATTAGGCTATATTTATTTTCATGCATAAATACGTCAAATTATATCAACTGCAGCTATCACTCTTTTGATAGATAATTTCCATGCACAAATAATAATAATAATAATAATAATAATAATAATAATAATAATAATAATAATAATAATAATAATAATAATAATAATA
>CABFWB010010152.1:0-10219 GCA_902151455.1 Timema bartmani | reverse complement strand
TGGAGAGGAAGCACAGCGAGCAAGCCAAGCTCTTGTCCGAGCTGTTCTATGATGCCAAGGACTATGACACGTTCTTCAAGGTAAACAAATATTAGAGGTAGTTTTTGGACCAAAAATGGAATTCCAGTATCTTTTATTTTACTTATTTATCCAACCGCTGTTCTACTTACAGTTACATACACAGCTATAAAATTATTGTAGTTAAAATGATAGAAATAACTATTTTGTAAAAATCTTATTTATTTATCATAGCTAAAACATCTCAAAAGTTAGTTCAGATGATTCGGAAATGTATCTCACCCAATTATTCATCAAGCCATTATCTGATATAAATGTTTGATGGTAAAATGTTTCAGACCGCTGTATGGGCCCGCAACCACCTCAATGGCGGTGTGTTCCTCTACTCCTTCACTCGGTCCCTGCAGGCTCGTGAGGACACCAGGTTCTTCTACATCCCCCCCTACTATGAGATCTACCCCTTCCTCTTCGTAGACGAGCATGTCATTCAGAACCTGTATGAAGCGAGATTAACCAGTACGTACAGCAACGTATTTTAAACAATATTATCTGGGTAATAGAACAAACGGATACACAAACACTAAGTTATTTCAGAGACCACTTGGGATTGAACAAGTTTATCTGTCGCGGTCATAAAACTGACTTTGTTCTCCACTCAGGTGTCGAAAGCGGAGAGACCAAACCAATCGTTCTCAAATCCAACTACACGGGCTACTGGGACAGTGAGAGGACCCCTGAGAACATCCTAGCTTACTTCACCGAGGACGTGGGTTTGAACGCCTTCAACTCCGAGTGGAACAGACTATACCCATCCTGGTTCAACACCACCGAGTACAACGTGAACATCGACCGTCGTGGAGAGCTGTTCCTCTATTACCAGAAGCAGCTGTTGGCCAGATACTTCTTAGAGAGACTCAGCAACAACCTTGGAGACATCCCATCCTTGGAAGAAGAGTATGAAGTGAGTACGGAGACAACATGTCAGAGAGGAGAAATAGTTATCTAGAGGGGTACAAAGATACCTGATCACCTGAATACAAACTCAATTAGAGATTGTCAAAGTTATAAGGGTTAGGAACATATCTACTTTATGTTTATTAAAACAATTTTGTTTGTTTCTGATTAAAGCTAAGGGGGTATTTAAAATCTATTGAAACGTTTCTATTAGAAATAGGACCTATGACGTTAAAAACCAAACTTTAGGAGTCAATTATACACTCAGAATGATAGAGCTACCGCTCAGATCAGAAGTTATCTGGACCATCGGGTGTACTATAATCACAGTGACTTATTGATGTAACTCAAAGTTTATTGGGTTTGTTCTTGTTTCAGACCGGTTACTTCCCTCGTCTCAGGTTCAACAACGGTCAATCTGTGACAGGTCGTCAGCAGTACAGCAAGTTCTACGATACCGAGGCTATCAGTGTCGAAGATGTCAAAGAAACTATGTCCAGACTGCGACAAGCTATTGAATCTGGTTACATCTTCAATGTGAGTAAACCCAACACAAGCTATTGTAGATTATACATTCAAGTGGTTTTATCTTTCACTTATATCCTCCTCATCTCTTCTATTTGTTATTATGTTAACACCTATTTCATCTATGAAACCAGGAGCAGGGAGAGAAGATCGCTCTGTTTGAAACTGAAGGAAGGAACCTCCTTGGTGAGCTCATCAACTTCTACGGCAACAGTCCCAACAAACACTACTATGGTTCCTATCTTCAATGAAGCTCTGTACGTCACAGGTCACGTGGCAGACCCCCAAAACCAACATGGGGTAAGACATATTTCTTGTATTAGCTTTGTAAAGAATATATAGTTTGCAATCGACTCTAGTTTAGATTTATATTTCAAATATTCGCCTAGACTATCATTATTAATCAACACTGCTTGAAAGGTTATTCTACTTCATCTTTGTTCCCGCAAATGGTTTGGTGACTTGCTCCCAACATGCATGTAAAATCCAAATAAAAATAACATTAATTTGTGTAGATAAATGAATATAAGGCCAGTTGGACATTGTTTAAAAAAATGTTATTGTTTGTTGAGAATCGAGAAAGCTTAGGTTGCTTTAGTGATAGTTGAAAAGTATTTTCTATAAATTTGTGTGATATCTATCTGGATATTCTCATAATTGAAATAATATTGACCAAATCTAATCTAAATGTAGGCTAAAGAATCCCTAATTAATGATTGTTAATTTTCAGCTTGCTCCCAGCTCACTCCTCAATTACGAGACAGCCTTGAGAGACCCTCTGTACTACAGTTTGGTGCAGAAGATGTTCGATAGTGTGGTCTACAAGTACGTGGCCAAGCAGCCCAAGTACACCTACGAGACGGTAAGAAAACCTAACTCCTCTTGCGGGAGAATTCAGAAGCTCTAATACCAAACATTGCCGTGTGATCAAGCCACGAGCGTTGTTTGTTTATTAAACTTACCCGAAGCACCTGTACAGTCTTCAGTTAAAATGGTATTATTTTTAATTATTCTAGATGATACTTTATTTATTTATATTAAATGGCTTAATAAAGGTAATTTTTTAAATAATAAATTTCTTATAGAAAATAGTAGAATCTAATAAAAAATAGTTGCATGCTATGTGATGAATTATTTATTACCTCAAATCCCTGATGGTTGGACAATTAATTAAGTGTCTTGTAAAATAAGTAACAGTAATAAATAGTCACAAACATTTTGACATCTTGTCTTTCAGCTGGCATTCCCCGGAATCAAAGTGCAAGGCGTTGAGGTCGACCCTCTAATCACTTATTTCGATGACTTTGAGATCAACCTGGACAACGTTGTGAGCGTGAACGACCCCAAGGACGGTGAGCATGTGGACTTCAGGGTGAAGCAAGGCAGGTTGAACCACAAGCCCTTCAACTACAAGGTGTCTGTAGAGAGTGACAAGGAGATCGACGTCCTGGTCAAGGTGTTCATTAGCCCCAAATACGACAGCTATGGCCGTGAGTTCGACCTGGACACCAAGATCTTCTACGCCGTGGAGCTCGACAGGTTCCCAACCAAGGGTGAGTTTGATTCAATATCTCTGTATTAGTAGTGACATCTTGTCAAATGACTCTTTCCATAAAGGATAGTCTGAAAATAACTCTCTAAGCTCTGTGGAGCCACAATTTTTATGTACTGCGAAGATTTCAACAATGTTTAATAGTTCATTTTAATAACGAAGTAAGAAATATTAACAATTAAGATTCATTGGTACAATATTAGACTTTATACTAAATTTATATTTTCATGAAACCTTTAATTATATTAGAAGTGATTTTTTTAGCAGTTTTAACCTTTTAATTTAAAAATATTAAACTTTAATTATTTCATCTGTTGATTTCAACTTGGTAATGGTCATAATACAACGCTTTTTATAGTAAAAACCTAATTGTTTGTTCGCAGTGAATGCCGGTACGACTGTTATTGAGCGTAGCTCTCTCAACTCATCAGTGGCGGTTCCCGACGCACCCTCCTTCAGGGACATCCTCAACAAGGTGGATGCTGCCATAGAGAATAACGAAGACTACTACATCGACAAGGTGGGTGAATTAATTTATATATATATATTTATGAAGTATGGATGCAATACTTGATCACTTCGAAGTCACTGGAAGTCCAGAGTTCACTTATAATGGATTGAGGTATAAAAAGAGAAATTTCCATTCACCTTACAGCCATCATTTCTCCTGATATGAGATGTTTTATTCCTTCCTTCCTCAGTTCGCCCGCTACCACGGTTTCCCTCAGAGGCTCCTCATCCCCAAGGGCAGGAAGCACGGTTTCCCGGTCGAATTCGTGGCAGTGGTGCTCCCCTACAATCAGGCCGACAAGGATGATTTGTGGAAGTACAACCTGGGCTCCGTCACCCTCTTGGGCTCTCCAGCCAACACCAAGTACCCCGACTCTCGTCCCATCGACTTCCCCATGGACCGCCCTTACCGCAGCGTGTACGACGTGTTAACCCCCAACACCTTCGTCAAGACCGTGTCCATCTTCCACAAGAATCTCGAAGAGATCAACAGCGTCCAGGCCTAGAAGACCGTCAAATTCTCATCTGAAGACCAGATAAATTATATAAACAACTCTAAGAGGCCGTATTACAGAATTTATTTGAGTTATATTTCGACACATATCCAGGTGATAGGATTTCATTCTTTGTTTTGAAAGACATTTTTAACTCTGGGTCACGACTCTAAACCTCTTTCTAGAAGGTTGAAATTATCTCCTGGATATTATTTCAATATACATATAAAGTAGGTTCTATAATATTGGACTTGAATTTTAGTATTACTAACTGTTTAATTTCTTTGTGTCTGTGATTAAACAAAAGTAAAAGTACAATCAAATGTTAAAATTTGTTAAAATTTCATTTGTAAGTAAACGCTTTAAGAGATTTCAAATATAACATGTAATAATCCGTTTGAATATATTTTATAAACCAAAATAAATGCCAAATTCCATAAATAAAATTGTTTTGTTTTAATTTATGCCCTACCATTAATTTGACACTTAAAATACGTTTACCAAAATACTATTAACCTAATGAACGTTCACAGTTATTTAGCAGAACTTCCTAAATGTTGATTTTGGAGTTAAGAAGTGTCTAAGAATACTCTTTAGTTATTAAAGTAGTAAAATAAGAGATTGACTTAATAGTTTATCAAAGTCAGCTCTGTGTATTACTAAGTAATACACCCAAATAAATATCTTAGTAAGTAGGTTAAATAATAGACGTAAGATTCCATTCTCTTTGTATTTCCCATCTCACACAAATTTTCTATTCGATGACTAATGGTAGACACACAGAGAGGTAGTAGACATTTGAGAAACTATTGGGTGATTAGAATATGACCTAAACGTGAATGAAATTACTGTAACAAAGAAACGATCACTTATCATTATTAAATAAGAACTTTGACAGGTGACTTGATATGTTTCTTCCTATCTTATCAAATACTTCTCTCTCTACTCTATTTATTTTGTATTTATTTTTACTTATTTGAGGTATTTAACGTGCACTTTTTGAACCAACTGATTATATCAGCACACGAGAATTTCTATGAGCGAGAGCAAAAGGCCCTTCAAATTTTGCGGGGAAAGTTATTTTCACATACCTTCTATGGTTCTTTTACATGTCACAATCCCCATGGAACCAACGACTTTACTTCCCCTCCGACAGAAATTGTGCTACGGATTTTTATCGTTCAAGAAAAATTTGTCGACCTCTGTTGGGTTTGAACCCACGAACAGCGGGTCCTGAGACGGGCCCTTTACCCCAAGACCANGCCCTTTACCCCAAGACCACCGAGGTCAAACATATTTATTATTATTATTATTATTATTATTATTACTATTAAAACTCTGAACCTAAACCAGTGGGCACTTAGAGAAAGGAAATAGTCTCGTCTTATTTGGTTTCTTAGGGATGAGGTTGGGGATTGAATCCCGGCTTGATCTATTTGAGTCATATTTGATATTTTCTGCAATACTGTATTGGTAAAAGTGTGTCCTCATGACATTAGACATATTTATGCTATTATGTGTTTCTATATGGTCACATTTCTCTTATAACTTTCTAGCTTGGTGAAACTCTTCTGGTGCTACAACTTATTTTCAGGTATCTGTGGCCATTTAGAATAAAATGTTTAATATATTTAAAAGATAAAATTGGTATAGCTGATATCAAAATAACAGTAATACACTCGTTCGCCACTCATTTGATCATATGTTGTTTTATCTAGTCCCTATACCATACTCATATGAGAGCAAATTATACATCAACGAGTAGTCGGTCTGTGAGCAACATTACTGTTTTTGAAGTCGACTGAACCGTTTTAGGATGAAAGGGGTTAATGGGGTAGTTTGACAAACTAGCCAAAATATATAATACAAGTGGGTTGGAGGGATGGGGTGGGGGGAACATGCACTCTTCTGGAAAATATTTGAAAGCTGTAATTTACAAGAAGCTACTCTCCACTTGAAAGATTTTGAAATGGGGATGCCCCAAGAAGATATTTGGAGTGGTCCTCCTCTATCGAGTTTTTGAAGCTTTTAAAAGTTATTTAGAGTTTATTTTTTTAACGGAAATTGGGGTTCCACGTAACCTTGACACACACAGGATCAAACAATACATTATTTCTCACATTTGTGTGTCCGCCACGGGTCTCACTACTTGAGCGGTCCATCTAAAACGTCTATTTTTAGTTCCTTAGGTTGGCATTTTGAAATATATTTATTTAATCAAAGATAAATGTATAAAACACAAAAAACCAAATTCGTTTCGTGGTTAAAGACAATATATAATACTCGACAGTTGGCCAGTTGCACAAGCAACACCTTCCTAGATCTCTTGTTATCACATGTTTAATTTATTCTGTGTCAGTTGACAATTGATTGGTTGTTAGTCAAATCAACGAACTTAGTAAGAGGGCATGTCCTGTCCCCCAATCCCTTATATCTCCAAACACATACACACTATAGTTTATTTTAAATAAATGTACACATTTTGACTTTTATACATTTCTTGTCTAAATAAATATTTTGATGCAAAGCCAGCTTTCTGCTTCACTTTTGAGTATATCAGAGGGAAATGCTGAAATAAATCTAGACGGAACACTATTTACAGGGGGAATCCTGTTTTGCCCCTATCCCCGTTCTATTCCCCGTCTGATTTAGCTATCACTTGTTATGTGTTTGCAAAAGCTACCTCAGGTACACTATAAAAATTGTTGATAGAATGGTAAGAAACGAAACAAATATATATATTAGTACCATATTTTACTACCTATTCAGGTTATACGCATATGTACTAATTATGCTAGTGGGTTAGGGATGAGGAGGGTTAAATTTAGAGGAAATATGCCCACAATTTTGTGGGGGAGAATGGAAAACTGTTTTGGAAAACCACCCTCAGTACACTCAATTGGGATTTGAGCCCCGATCTCCCTGTCATTGGCAGTCTAGTCTAACACGAGAGTGACGCCTTAAGCCATGCAGCCACTGACGTAGGTAATGGTTTTATTCAAGACTAGCAGAAGTAGGCCTACCCAGCGTTGCCCGGGGAGCCTCGAAATGTATTGAAACTCTTAGCTTTGCTTCAAACAAACAGAAAAAAAACTCTTAATTTTATTACTTCCAACCATGTTTTTAATCAATTAAAACCCATTTATTCCAAATTGTAAAATTCTGGCTTCGGGATGCACAAGTTTGTGCACAAAGGCTACTAATTTTAAAATTTCAGACCTCTGCGTGCAGTAGATATCGCATAATGCTCATGACAAAAAGACAAACAAACACTCTTTATTTTGTTAATATTGAAAAAGAGCATAGCGACCACTACAAGCTAAACACTGGCATTACAAAAAGTTTCCTGAAACAAATGTATACAGTGACAAGAGATGAGTCCCATTAATTAAGAACATAGAAAAAATGTTGGTTAAATTGGTGGCAAAACTTTTGATGAGCTTCATGGGGACTATGTTTATGAATGTATAGAACATTAACTACTTTATGGAAAACATACAAAAAATATAGGACTATTTTTCTGACTGAATTTACCAAAGTTTTTTCACCTATAAAAAGTCAAATACATTTGATAAAAATTTAAAGATTCTTCTAACAAACAAGATGTTTTAGTGAATTATGAAAATAATAAAAATTAATGTGTGCACAGTAAACAAATAAAGAGTGCAGGCTCTTGGCTGGCTAGAGTGTGTATAACTGCTTACTTTGATCTTCAAGCTGTTCTGCTTACACCAAGTGGAGGAATTAATTTATTTTACTTAAGTGTATGCTTTAAACTTTGAACGGGGTAGTTTATAACATTAAAAGATCTAATAGTCATTATTAAATCCGTCCTGAAAAGAATTCTAAGTATGAACCTAATAAAAATTGGCTTTTAAAATTTTCTTGAAACAAAACATTCTGATGATTACATCATCCATAGCAAAAATAAATTTATTGTTGCAAAAAAACTTCATTAAAAGCAGTATCCACTTATAATCCTGTTAAATAAGCTACGATTAACCAAGCTTCAAAAAAATATATGGGAACTGTTTTCAAATTACTAAAATAGATACTGCGGACGTTCTCAACACAAACAATTATTCTGTGTCCAACTTGGAACAAGTTTCAATTTCGATCAAAAGGATTAAAATGTTTCATGGAAACATATTAAGAAAAAATTTGAAAAATATATTCCAAATTCAATATTCAAATATAAAACAAGATTCAATTGTAAATATTATGGAATTGTCAATGTTTGCCGAAAAAAGGAAAAGTTTCAGTAGTTACAAATATCACTTCTTCCTACACTGATTTTTCAGGTAATAGTGCATTTTTTAAAATCTTATTTTACCCTTTGAAGGAAATAACATTAAAATATCACAATTTTCACAAAAGCTTAAGAAACTCCCATTAATTTGAACAAGCGAACACTGAAGATGACTGAGTCATAGAGGAGGTTTAGTGAGATACTGAAAAAGAGCCGAGTAAAAGACATTCTTTACAAGTACACTAACAATTATAGTAAACATATTTTTTAATGAAAAGTTTCAACTATAACATGCATTGTTATTATTATTATTATTATTATTATTATTATTATTATTATGTATCGTCGCTTTTCCTATCTAATAGAAGAAGTGACGAATACATTTACAACTTTATCAAATGAAGGTTTGAGAAGGATCAAACATAAGAGAAATATACAAGTTTAACGAATCGGTTTATTTAAATCTAAACAAGTTAATAGAATTACATAAGTTTTAAATAGATCTTAATTAGAACTAGCGCACATTCTGCTCCGAAGTTGCGTCTGCCTCAACACAGCGGCTATATATATATATATATATATATATAATTATATAGGAAGCAAATATTAATTTAATTTTAAGCTCCAATACATAACAACTATCCAGCCTAGCGATTACTAGAATTATACCTGAATTATAGTTAGATAATAGTTAATGATATCAAATTCTAGTAAGTCCTAGATTAAAGAGTTACTACTATGGTAGTTAAATGAGCTAGCTAGCATGAATTAACTTCATATAAAGTTACGAAACACAAAGACTAATTTCTTAAAGAGGAACTATCATTTTACAAATAGTAAATGGTGAGCTACCAGGAATCTAGGCTGTTAAGATACTATGGCCGATCTATTCCTAGTTAGTACTGCTTGGACAATCAATATAATATTTATACTTCCACCCAATCTTGGGCACACTATAACTAGTGTAAACAATAAAAGTATTAACTAATATAAACGGCGCCTGAAGGGGGCCGGAGACTTAAACACTATCCCCACGGGCCACTACCACGAACTAGTAGTGCTCCCACAGATTGCGTACCGTAAAAAGTAACGCTAAAGAGAAATAATAGGGACTGGTATCACTCACAGACCTAATTAGGTCATTGAACAAAGCGTTAGATAAACTGATTTCCACCATTATGGGATCCTAATCACTAAGTAAGCCGTAGCATGGCCTTACAGTTTAGGGTGTCAATACATGTCCCTAGTATTTAACACTATGTCTTAAGGACATATAAAAATAAGTCAGAAACACTGACATACAAAATCATGTCATATGAAACTAGATAAAAAGAGCACAAAGCCCATTATTCAAAATTACGCCATATGGGCCTAGAAACACAAGTCAGAAACTCTGACAAACAAAACTATGTCATATGGACATTGAAAAAGACTAAGCACTCTAACAATCAAAACTATGCCTTATGGGCACAGAAAAACAGGTCAGAAACTCTGACACAAAAACTATGTCTTTTGGACATAGTTAAAGAGTACTAAGACTCTAACGCAGATTCTAACATTCAAATACTCATAGTCTCAGACGAGGCTTCATCTGCGGTGAGGTGGAGAGACCGACGCCTTACACATCGTAGCCACAAGTTGTTTTGTCCGCGGATGTAGATTTACGTCCAAATTGTTCCTCCGTTGAATTGATACAATAGAATACAAAATGTGAGCAGTAGTCCAGTCGCACATTAGCATGCTCTGATGCACTCTGAAGGGGTGCACGGGAGCAAATTCCAACACGTACCAACCAATTGGTCACACCGTGTGGTTTCAAGTTCTAAAACAAACGGATTGTGAGACGCAGACGCAGACGCAAAGTAGCATGCTCTAATGCACCCTAAAGGGGTGCACGAGAGCAAATTCCAACACGTA
>CABFWB010010151.1:0-10219 GCA_902151455.1 Timema bartmani | reverse complement strand
CTATCTTGTATTAACACTAAATGTATGTAACTAATGACAGATTTATGACCCAGGGAATAGGTTTACGTAATTAAAAATATAATATTTGTAAATTACACACAAAACTTAAGATTAAAGCTTTTTGTTTTTTTTAAATCCAACCATTTTCAAAAATGTGTTTTTTGAGTTAATTTTAATAATATATCCATAAAAAAAATTCAATATCAATTTAGAAAAGTGTCCATACAGTCATAATAAAAATAAAATAAATAGATATCATAATTGGTTCATCTAGAATTTCGGTCGCAAATCAGTCATTTTTGCTGTGTATTAGTAGTTATGATATGGGCTCTTAACGCCTTACACCGTCCTCACTAGCATCCGATGACTCCTCAAGAACATTAACTGGCTATTTCCTGTCAATAGAGCTGATAGCATTAGGTGGTATTAAAAACTCCTGAATTCTATCTTCCATATGAGATTCATTTAATTCATAGGGTGACTTTTGCACATTGTAATACACTACCATTTTAAACCTCCCAAATACTATAGAACTGTATGTGATCTCACCTTTCTGTTTTTGTTGTATCTCTGAAAGTGATTGAAAGCGATGTTTAAGGCCTGTAAATTGATAAAATTGGTACATAGTCAGCAGACTGAACAGGGTCAGCGCCGTCTCTGGCCTCAGTCAACCGCGTCATTTTTCTAGTTCCAGAGACATCATCACTAAAGGTAGTGTTTCGGTGAGGTTAGCTTGGCCGCTAGGTGGCTGATACATCTTGTGAACAGTTCCTTGCTACGTGTCCGGGAAGAGAGCACTGAAATCACTTAATATCATCGGTGGACAAATATACTCGACATGACATATTACACTGGGTAAAAAAATAAATTTTTTTTGTCCCAATATCAAAAATAGGTGAATCCAATAGTATTTTTTGTGCTGAATTCGAATCTACTTTTAGAATTTTTCCATCACGTAAGAAATTTGAGTAATACCCCATTTAAATTTTGGAGTGTTACTTTTATCAAAATACAGATATAGTAAAGGGCTTATCTCACCTAAAAGGTATAAGTGTAGGATTTTCGGCTGTATTTTGCCTCAGAACATCCCTCTTAAGGGTCCAATAAGAGTCAACAAGCATATTTAGACTCCACTTGCCCTGGTAACGTTTTTCCATTCCGGAAATGTCCTGATGAAACCGTTCACCATGTTCGTCACTGACTGCTCCAAGATTTTCTGGGAAGAAATCCAGGTGTGAATCTAATAAATGTATTTCCAAAGACATGTTACATCCCATTATCTTGCAAGAGTTTAACAAATCCAATCACTATTTTCTTGTAGTTGTCTGCCTTATATTACCTAAAAAGTTCCGACAAATACTCTTGAAAGAATCCCACGCAGCCTTTTCAACCTGGTTAAACTGACCATCGAAGTTCTCATCTCTAATCAATTCTCTTATTTGAGGTCTTACAAAGATCCCCTATTTGATCTTTACATCACTGATCTTTAGAAATTTTTGTCTTGAGTATGTAAATCCAAGCCCACCTCGATCCATTGCTTTAACAAAGTTTTTCATAAGACCAAGCTTTGTATGGAGTGGAGGTAAATACAATTTTTTCGGATATACAAGTGATGTATTGACAACATTCTTATTTCCTGGTGTTAGTTATGTACGCTTTGGCCACTGTTTCTGAGTGTAGTGATTTTGCCAGTCTCCTATTGTCCCACTCACAAAGAAAACAGCAGTAATTTGTGAAACCAAGTTGTAGTGCAAGCAAAAGAGCAATGACTTTCAAGTCACCACAGAGATTCCATTTGTATTCATCATACTTGATTTTTTCCAGAAGGAGTTTCATGCTTCCATATGTTTCTTTCATATCGGCAGCATGAACTAGTGGCACTGATGGAAACTTATTTCCATTGTGGAAAAGCACAGCTTTCAAGCTAGCTTTAGAAGAATCAATAAATAAATGCCACTCCTCTTTTGTACTCGTGACCAAGTGCTTCCATAACAGAATAAACACCATTATAAAAAAACAGGTTGATCTTCAAGGGAAAATAAATCATTAAAGTCACAATGCCTATCTCTAAAAACACATACTTTTATTTCTTTGGGGAGGAGATTACAGCCTTTCAATCTGGATCCTAAAAGTTTGGCTTGCCTTTTAGATAGATTCAAATCTCGACAAGGTCATTGAGATCTCCTTGAGTAAGTAAATGTGGTTCAGAATATGAACAGGAAGCTTCAAATGTGGGATAAAACCTTACATCATTGTCATCATCATCATCATCATCATCACCATGCTCTACATTCACATATTCTTTTTTTCCATCATCATTAAGTATGACTTTTTCTGGAGGCTTTGGCACCGGCAATTCTTCACTGAGGCACAGGCCTCATGGCAGATGGTAAATCAGGGTATGTCACGGTGTGTTTTGATTTAGAATTGATGCCTGAAATGTTTATGAGATAAAAGAAACAATCTGTAGAGTGATCTTTTGGTTCCCGCCAAATCATTGGAACACCAAAATCCATGTGCCGAGAACCCTTTGACCAACCCGCGAGGAGTCTGAAATAAGTGACACAACAAAAATGAAGGGCACAATTTTTATCTTGGTCACCAATATTGCAACCGAAATTAAACTTATAGCACTTCTTAACGAGTGGAGTAAAACTACGTTTGTTATTTTTAAATGTTTCCTCACCACAAATGTAGCAAAAAGAGTCCAGATGGTCAACACAATTTCTAGGCATTGTACCACTTGGTGTTCTAAACACTATAAAATATATACTAAGCTACATAAACACTATACAAATATACACACTGAATTGCATTAATAGCAACTTCTGACAGTGAAACACACAGCATTAGATGTTCACAGAACGAACTCTGACCACCAACTGGCCAGGAGTGCTGACTGAGACAGTAAGCAAGCAAACGTCCGAGTCATCATGTTCAAAGTATTTCATATGTCACATTACTCATCAGCACGGCCTTGAACAGCATAAGGTTGAAAAGAAGAGAGGTTTAAAAGGTATTTCACAAAGCAAGGAGTCTGTTATGTCAACTTAACTACAATTGCTAGCCACTTCACCCACTTCACTAGAGAGAGGGTTTACTTACACACTGTATAATCTTAAAGAGGGTGTAACTATAAAACTATGAGTTATAGAACAATTCTGAGACCAGTTTTGAAATCAGCGGAAAAAACACATATAGATCACCCTTGAGTTGCCTTGGGACAAAATCTTTGTTGACCAGTGTTATCTATTGTCAAATTAATATACAAAGTCTGCCCTGTTAGTGATGAAATAAACAATACGTCTAAGTGAGTAGACATGAGAAAATTGTGGTAATATAGAGCTTATTTTAATTTCCCTCATCTGACTCATAATTTTCCCGAATGTAGACCAGTTCGTTAACAAGAGTTAATTTGTAATATCTCGCGTAACATTTGAAAGCACTACTTTAGTGGATGACATAGCAAATCTTCAAATTGGGACAAAAATATTATCTATGGACAGTGGACACGCCCAGATATTCTAAAATTTTATTAACAATATCCTCATTCGCCATAAACACAGTCGCGCACCACCTACGTTGGAAGCAAACAAATGTTAAGTGGTCCCACAATTTTACCCACACTGACCAAATAATCATCCAACACTTTACCGGGAACGATGGTGTCCAAAACAATCGCCAGTTTGCGGTCCGGCCTGTTCGACGACATTATATGTCGTTCAGGATCCGAACCCGGTACACTTGAGTGACTTCCACTCATGTAGAGGACAAAGCAGCACAACACATCAAATACACTAATAAATAGATGAACACAAAGTAACCTCGAGATTTATTAAACACAAAGTTCACAGCGTAGAACTCAACTTTACGCAGCAACGCTCCACACACGTCCACTCGCTATGAGAGCAGACAGACAGACAGACAGACAGACAGACAGACAGACAGACAAACCGAGAGATAGACGGAATCGTAAAAACAACTTTTTTGGCTTCAAGGGGTCATGAAACTTCGACATTTATGAAAATCTTGAGTTCGATTTTTTTTTACGATTACATTGCTTCTCTCTCAGTGGTATCGAAGGAAAGTAAAAATGATAATGTCGAAACGTTAAAAAGAAATATATATTTTGTTTAATGTTGGGGTCTATAGCTATTTATCGTTCTGAGACCTCCACAGCTCTAAATCCTGCCCTGCTGCACAGTAGCTTGAGCCTGGAAAACGTTGGCAACAGATGATTAGGGGCAATAAGTCATACGTTTCATATGACATAGTGACAAATAGGGCTTCCAAAGTTCAAAGGGCAACTCATTAAATTAAACTGTTTATATATTTGATATCTTGTGGGAAACCTCTATCGGTCACACCAGCTGAATTTTCTTCTGTGTGTTGAATCAATTCAATTAAAACTATGTATACCCCCATTTATTAAAAATATTATTTTTGGTTGTTCAATGTTTCACTAATTGAAAACATTATTTAAATAAATAAGTAGTATTTTAACAACTTAATTCAAATAGACTTGTTACTAAAAGTATCTATATAAACCACTATTACATAATATTTTGGTTATTATCAACATTCTATGTTGGCTTCATGCGGAAAAGCCAACGATCACCACCCTATCCTATTTTTATGATTGACACCTAATCGCATAAGGAATTTTTGTCTCTTTGTCAAAACCTTATAAATTTATTCTGCTGATAGCTGTTAATCTATTTCCAGTACCACTGAGGACTATCTTGATCCTGTTCTACTGGGTGCTGAGACAGTACCTGACATACTGAAGAATATAATCATCCATACAGATTCTAGTTTACCTTTGTGGTGGTTTTTGGAAAAGCTTTTGCATTAATCGAGATATTTCATGGTGTTTTGTGAGCCTGAGAGGTTATCCATAATCCAAATGCCACCGGAGCTTTCCTTTCATCCTTCATGACACGTGCCAGCACCTTTACAACCCCAAATGAAATTGAAAGCATTAAAAGCCAATATCAATGGTTGGTTTCTGTCATATTTTAATACAAGGGCCAATGTCAAGATATACTTTGCTTTAAATGTGAGCTTAAGTCCAAATATATTTTGTCTTATCATCCAAAAGATGGTGTAGTGACTGTAGGATAGTGGGCTTTAAAAAGCTTTCATAATATTGAAGGAGCCCTAAGAAGGTTTACAGCTCTGATTTATATTTCAGCTCTGATGACTTGTGAATGGCTTCCATATTGTCTGGTTGAATGTAGATTTCTTTTACATTGACTTAGAACTACAAAACATGATTGATGGCATTCCTAACTAGAATTTTTTGTTGTTCATCATTAACCCTACATCACTCATTAACTAGAGTACTGTACACAATATTTCCATAGCTATAAATTTATCAATCTTATTTAATTATATCTTTTAACAGGATCCAAATATCTAGTACTACTGATAATATACATTAAAACATTAGTTTTAGAATATAAATTATTTTAATGGTCACATAGGAAATCCGGGTGAAATTTATTAGTCCATCTGAAATATTAATTGAAATCATTTTGCCGATTTCTCTTTGACCTTAATATAAAGTTTTACCTGCAATATATAAATTTGTTTCGACTTCACCGTACAACTCGTACCTACCTATATACCTTTTGTAGTTAGATTAGGACAAGGTGGAAGTAATAGAAAACAGTTTAAGAGAAGAAAAATTTAATGAAAACGAATAGAGAGATTAAAAAAGATTATGGATGACAATTATTAAGTTTTTTGTCTGTAATTAGTACGAGACAATACGTTGACATTGTTCACTGTTAGACTAGTAGTGACAACTAATCCTTGACGTCAAGAGTTTCTTCTCCAGGCAAGGAGAAGATGAAGTGAGTATCATGATTTTTTGTACAACCCAATATATATACGAACGGCATAAGATGGGGGAAAAGAAGGAGAGATGAAAGGAACATAACTCCTCACTCAGCAAACAGGTCAGAAGGGTAAAAAACGGCCCGGTGCTGACGGCGGCGTAACGTGCACACGCTAGCAATTCTGGTGTAGCTGACGGGCCCACAAGACGCTCCATTGAACTCATTATTTCTGGTGCTGACTTTGTTGAAACAGAACGTCCGCGGTCAGCGTGATGGCCAACCAAGAAAATATGGTGAGTCCAAGATAGTATTAGATGCTGTTGGGATAATATTACGTACAGCGGCTTTAGGTTGAATTGATTAGACCTCATTGTGGCGAGTTAAATACTTTAAGCCTGGCATACAACAACAGTTGGCAATAGGTAGGTCTGCTCATCATTCCATAAAGTTTAGATTATATTAGTTTGATGATCCCTAAAAAGTCACAATGGTCTATCCTTTCATTTTAAATTGGACACAAGGCTTAATTCTACATGGAAGTCAAACTATCTTGTATACTGTTTAACCCCTGAAACTCTGATTCTAAATATCTACTAATAAAGCTAGTTGTACTGGTAGGCACACTGGTAGGCCGGTAGCTCAAATATTTATCCCAATTTTGCATTTTTAAGGCAAGAAAATGTAGATTTTCTTCATAAATAAACTCGTTGTAGTCTGAAATACTATACAAACAAATAAATTCTGACCAAGTAGATTTTAGTCCCTTCATTATACTACAGTGATAGATCAATGTTATTTTTCTCACCGTGTCCTACTACTCTTTCAGGCAAAACGCTTATAATATATTAATACTTCTAGGTTAGGGTTAGGATTACTATAGAAACAGGCATATTATAACAAAGTACTCCGTTATTATTTAACCCAAAAGGAAGGCATTATAGTGTTAAATTCTATTTTTTATTACTGCTATATGTCATACCACTACCAAAAAAAGGCCACCGAGGTGCAGAAAACATCTCAGCACCCCTTTAGAAGACCCATCAAGCTGACATGGTTAGGGATCAGCTCCCCTGGAGATGATCCACTTTACCACCCCCTTAAAATCCCTGACCACCTCCATCCCTGGACAAGCGTTTTTGCTCTCACATACCAGCTGTCACCACTTATCCATTCACTCATTTTAAAGATTAATCCGTTTGAAGGAGAATGGCACCCAACACACTGGGATGCGACCAGCCATCTAGACCTCTAGAATGGAGGGATACTTTACGTCAAAACTTTCTTTATGACCAATTCTATTAATTCTTATGCATACATTATAAACACTAATATTCTTTACTCATAAAATTAGAGCATGAATGGATTAAGGTGAATAAAAGTATATACAAATTTAAAATAAATTTATCTAATATTCACCTTTAGCCAAAAACTTTATCCTAACCAAATTCTTTGAGCCTTATGCATAATTTCTAAACATTGATCAGTCCGATTGATTCAAACATAAGGATTTTACCAATGGAAGTAAGATACCACTTTTACAATTAATTGTAAATACACAGCGAAATTTAAAAGATGGAAAAAACCCAGGTTAATTTCCCATGACCAGGTGTTATTTTTTCATTTACAAATAACTTACGCATGCTGATTACATTTATAAGTTGAATTTCACCGTATACCCAACACGGACAGTCCTGGTATTAAATATTTGGTATTTAATTAATTACTTTCATCTTCAATACTAACTAGCTGCAAGTGCCCGCCGTTGAAAGCATATAAAATGGATCACTACTATATTAAACAGCACATACTGATAGTGAACAATATCGGAAAACTTTTTAACATCACAATCAACACGATTTACGTTTTTAGATTCGTAATATATATGCTGTACAAGTTTAATAAACAAGTCTTATATTCTCATTTTTACTTTTGTACGTATGGACAGAATCAGCTTTCTAAGTGTGTTTATTTATTTTGAAGCAACCCGCAATTGTAATCCAGATATTCAAGGTGTCAAGCTCACTACATAAAAAAATATACGCCTGAGTGTAATTTGCCAGTATCTCTAAATAATTGTATTTGCTATACCAAGTTTATGATGTTTATATTCTTTGGTTTTGGAAATGCCAACACCAGTGATCACGTAGTTTAAGGCGTCAATATCGCTATATGTCTAAAAGCACAAACAAAAGTATAGCTTAAGTACTCAGGAACATACAATTTTTTTCTGTGTGTTTTGTTATGTTTAGCTACTCGAATCAGTGGTCATGATATCAAATACATCAGGCTTCAATTGGGAATATAAATTAATATACGCCCTCCTTAAATAATTCAATAAGTGTAAGCATATATTTTATTTAAATTTTCTTTGTTTTTTGGAATAAAAGGCAACCTCAGAAGTGACCAAATAGTCTTTAGGAATCTGTTTTAAAATATACCTATGATTTAAAATTGCACTAAGATTTCATACTAAATACGCATACACAGTTTCAGCATCATATGTTAAGCAAAGCCTTTGAAGCCACTCGCCATCACCAGTATTTTCATCACTTTTTTTCCGTTGGACGATGTCGATGCCAAACGAGTCATCGTCGGCATGAGTGTCAAAAACAACTTTACGCTTTTTGTCTAGCTAGAAAAATGTGGAGGGAATTGTGCGGTGTTTAACCATACAGAGTGGCAAGAACTGGGCAACTACAAGTCGGTCATATTATAGTTTTTTAGAAACACGTAACCTCCTCACACTCTATGTTAGACAGCCATCGAGAGATAATGCCTGTGCATGCTCCCGCCCTCCCTAGCGATGGCCAGAATTGGCGACATTGTATGGGACGTCACAGGAGGAGTGCCCGATTCCAGGGACTGCACGCTCCCCACCAAAAAAAGCCACAAATAAACTTCCACGCCAGTCCCAATCCTACCCTGGCATTCGATCCAATGAGGCACACATAAAAATCAAATGGGACCATTACGTCACCCAAACTAAAGTAAACCAATCAGGGTTGTGACATCATGATGACGTTACACAACATTGCGATATCATGATGACGTCACCTGGGAAAACCAAGATTGGCTACTTGGGTTGTAAGACGTGGTAATAAGGAAAATCTAGCTTTCTTATCGCTGCCCCATTTGTGTAAGAAATGCATAGTCTGGACACGCGGTATAAAAAAATGCTAACACCAAATTTACACAAAAAATTGACTATTCACTAAAATAAAATTTACCTTAGCTTCATACTAAGACTGAAATGACTAAAGCTACAAACTATCAGTTAACTGACTAGATCTAGTTGGAATGTGCTGATTGTACTGCCGGAAATTAATTCCCATGTGTTGAATTGTTTCCATGTGACTGCCTTAGTCATCTGTACTTATTTTAGAAAATATCAATTTTAAAGTACAGTTTATCTCATTACCTGAAATAGTAAGTTAAAGCAGTTCCCCCCACATTAAAAAAAACATAAAAACAATTAAAGCATTGTACAGCTTGATTATATCCGGTAATTTATTAAACCTATCAAGTATTAATTAATAATAATTGCTAAAAAATCTGATAAAAAAGTTAAGCTATCGATTAATGAAGAGCTTATCAATGTCCTACATTTAAGGGCCGCGAGAAAAGACCAGTGTTTTTTGCAATTTTTATATCAAAACTTTTTGGAGAAAATAAATCAAATATTGCTTCAATGCAAACCCAGAGTTTAATTTTCTACACGTGGCGATATCAACAGTTGTTGAATATCTGTCATGAGAATAGTGGCATTATATGAGAAACTTTTCAACTGAATAAAACAAGTTGTCATTAAATTCCAGGACATCTTTGACGGATATTCAACAACTGTTGATACCACCGTGTGAAGAAAATTAAACTCTATATTTGTACTGAAGCAATATTTTATTTATTTGAACCAACAAATATTTTCATATAAATACTGCAAAGACCTTTTCTCGCGTTCCCTTCATCCCCCACTTTAAGTTAAATTCTAACCAGAGCTGAGGGACAAAATCGGACCTATTGGTAATCACAAACTTTGTTTCACGAGTGGTGCATTTGAAATTTTAACCGTAATCACTTATTAGTATATTTTATAAGAGAGAAACGCTTAGCCGTTCTTAAGTAGTAGTTTCAGTAATGTACTGACCCATATTGATGGGTATGCGGGCAAAGACGTCTAGTTTGCTGGTGACTGGGAGGCTAGGTTAAAACCTAAGCTGGCTGTGCTGAGGTTGTTTCCTTCAATGATTTCCTCTATCCTGTTTTAATCTTGTACGTTTCCTCTAAATTCTACTGTCCTCATTCATACCCCCCGTTAGTGTGTGGTGAGCCTGGGTCTTTAGTGTGTGGCGAGCCTGGATCGGTAGTGTGTGGCGAGC
>CABFWB010010150.1:0-10223 GCA_902151455.1 Timema bartmani | reverse complement strand
CACAGGCACACCACTGGCTGGCGCACAGGCACACCACTGGCTGGCGCACAGGCACACCACTGGCTGGCGCACAGGCACACGTCTACATGGGGCTCCTTACGCTTTACATTCAATCTCGTTAAAAGTTGAGACAATAAATGCCACAGACTTCTAAATAGATATATTCCCTGGTCTAGACGATAGTGGTCTGGAGTCTATAGTATTTATATATCAACTGTTATTTATTTTGGAGGTTGAAATTTTTTAATTCATTTCAAGTGACATTAAACCGTATTATCGGAGAGTATCTCTTTAGGTAATCACAGCATTTATCATTTATTAAATACAAGAATATGCTGATGACCGATATTGTGAGAATATCATAGCGGCGAGTAAGAGAATGTGAGAGGAATCTTGTTGCTGTGCGTCTCTAGTTGTTGATTCCTCGAGTCAGGTAGCTGTGTCTCCCATGTAATAATGTGAGAGGAATTCTAACGTAATACTTTGAGTGAGCAGGGATGCTGTGCACGTCTGTCTGTATCTGAACACGGCTACCAACAGACTAAACTTCCATCTTTATTTGTTGGAACTAAATTCTGCACACCACTAGGTTTAAAAACAATAGATGCTTTAAAAAACTCATTAATTAGGAGAATTTATAACATAGTATCCATTTGTTTTTAGTTTAGTTTTTATTGTTGTTAAAGGTCTTTTGCCTGGTTTCCCACGCAATAAAATCATCCTATTAGCTAAATAATCAATTATATAAATAAACGTAATAATAACACCACACAAACTTATTCTAAATAGGAAAATATTAAAAATTATAGTAAATTCAAAGGTTCCAAAGTTTGAAAACTGTCATGAAAACATTAAATTTGATTCTTTGCTTTCATGTCCAAAAATGTCTCGACTTTACTCCTAAGGGAGCGCGTCTATTGCTAAATATGCTGTTCAGTGGTCTATAGGCCTATTTATGTAATATACACCATACCAACATTAAACCGTCACCAAAGAGTCCAGGGGTATACCCCTATATACACCATACCAACACTACACCGCCACCAAATAGTCCAGGGGTAACCCCTATATACACCATACCAACACTAAACCGTCAACAAAGAGTCCAGGGGTAACTCCTATATACACCATACCAACACTGCACCGTCAACAAAGAGTCCAGGGGTAACCCCTATACACACCATACCAACACTAAACCGTCAACAAAGAGTCCAGGGGTAGCTCCTATATACACCATACCAACACTACACCGCCACCAAATAGTCCAGGGGTAACCCCTATACACACCATACCAACACTAAACCGTCAACAAATAGTCCAGGGGTAACCCCTATACACACCATACCAACACTACACCGTCAACAAAGAGTCCAGGGGTAACTCCTATATACACCATACCAACACTAAACCGTCAATCAAATAGTCCAGGGGTAACCCCTATATACACCATACCAACACTACACCGTCAACAAAGAGTCCTGGGGTAACTCCTATATACACCATACCAACACTAAACCGTCAACAAAGAGTCCTGGGGTAACCCCTCATAAGTCACATTTAACCATTTTTACGTGAGACCCTTTTGAAGGTTTCAAGACTCGTGAAGACTTAACCCTTTTATATTTTTTCTTCTTTCCCCTTTAATACTATGTCTTGGTAATATGTAAACACATATTTCCTAATTTGAATGCATTACTTCAAAACACACTTGTACATACATGATTTGTTGCCACTAGTGCATACTGTAAATGGGAAAAACTTGATAATTCCAGGACTAATCCAATTGTTACCATGTTTTTTCAATGACTACATAAAAAATACCACAGTAGAAATTATTTCTGCAGCTTATCAGGGCTTTTGTTTTAGTCAGATTGGGTGGTAGGCGAGTTAGTGTGGAATAACTATCTAAATTGTTCTTATTAATTTTTTTAAACTTATGTTTTTATTATAAGCTTACAAAAAGCTACTGTTACATTGCCTCATCAAAATGCTTTCTTAACTTAAAAGCTTTTTTCACGAGTCTTCTATCAGGGAAGCTCATCAACTTAAGTTTGAGTTTCACTGTGGCAGAATAATCTAAGATATTTAAGATCCTTTAACCCATTGAATGAAATTTTACTGATATAAAAAAGATTAAAGAGATAAAATAAAGTAGATGGTCCTAAGCTAACCTTTATGGGTTTGTTTTTCAACTTGAAAAAGTTAATCCTTCCATAAGAATGATGATTTCAACCTGCGCCACAACTGTTAGAATAATACAATATTCATACTAAATAAATAAAATCAGCCTATTAAAGTTTAATTTTTTTAATAACTAGGTAGGCTACTTTAGCATACCTTCGTAGAGTACAGATGGCAGTATTATCTCGGCTCTTTAAAATTGACGATCTCAAAGGTTGAGGAAGTTGTCGTGCATCTCGGAATACTTGATACCAGTCCTTCGATAGTTCAAACTCTTTCTCCTGGTCGATCAAGCTTATGTTCTTATCAATTTCTAAGTAACACCCTATTTTCCGCTAAGTTGATATCTTAAAATTGCCACTATGATTGAATCAAGCTAGGATTAAACATTTAATAGGTTTCACCACGATGAATGGTTACAGTTATTTATTCATTCACCACACCTGAAAAGCGTTCTTCTTTATCCATTTAGTCAGGTATGATTTCATAATGCTAGAATCAACCAAGGCGAGCTTATTTGGAATTGTATTTAGCAGTAATCAATCTTTAGAGATATTTTGGTTTACTCTTTGTAGCAAATATGAAGGAGGACTTAATGTTAAGAGTCAAAATACAATGTAGATTTCAAATCAAGTTTGAATCATGGCTTTGATCATTCATCACATAATTATTTTATGGCTAAGTATAAATTTAAACATGAGTTATATCTCCGATCAAGTCTAAATATAATCCAGAGTTTGGTTCACTGATCAAATCTTGTTTAGTATGATCAATAATCATATATATCGCGAGTTTTATTTACGGTTATGATCAAGTCTAAGTATGATGTGAGGCTCTGATCAAGTTTAAGTATGATCAGAGCTCAGATCAGTTATTAGAACGTTCTCGCAAGCAAACTGACCAAAATATCTAATGTTGTTTAGATGAATCCTTAAACTTTTTCGTTTGAAGAGGCACACAGGAGTACTGCATCCTGTCGTAGATCACCAAATATACTGGAGATAGGGCCTAATTCAAATACCTTTACACATTTCATGAATTCATGATACGAACAATTAATTGCATTTTTTGAATTCATGCTAGATTATGAGTAAAGCTAGTTATCGTTTAGTACTAATGCATAAGAGATCTAGGGTAGTGGTTTCCAAACTATCCACTCCACATAATTGCCCCCATAAATATAGGTTGTCGGAATGATGGTTACTCAAAATTAAGAATTTTAGCTAAAATATATTATTTATTTCAGACTGACACAAAAACAATACATTCAAAAGGACACACAATTTTTTTTCAAATTCTACTTTACAGGTCACAAGTGTAAAGAATGGCTTTGTTTCTTCATTTCACAAAGTCCTTTAAAGTTGGGACTGATTGTAGGCAGCTGAGTTTTCATGTTGGGTGCGACGTCTAGTCCAACGATATTTAGATTTTTTGTTGAATATCTCGAAAATCTAGCTTTTCAAAAATAAGTTATTGGAAACTGAAAACATTTAGACACCTGTGGATATTTTTGAGGAATACTGCACCAGAATTTAACCAGAGTAAATTAATTGAATTACAGTTTCAAGCTACTATCAGATTGTAATCTCTATTGAACATTTGTAATTTTGCAAAGATATTCCATCTGGTTTCTCTGAGGCACAAAATGTATTTCTTACCCAGGCATGGTCATCGGTAAAATATAAGAAGTATTTCTGAACCCTTTGTCTCAAACCACCTAAATGTTGGACGATGCTACCATGAATAGTTTATTCCAGGCTAGATTCTGTTTCTATCAAATATTCATTAAAAGTCTGAAAGCATTCATACTCTCTTTTTCCTACACATCTCTTCAAAAATTCAAGTTTACGATAAAAATACGCTACTTTGTCCCGTGTTGTAAATACTATACTCTCTCTTTGGCATGACATATTTAGTTCATTAATTCTTGTGAAAATGTCCACTAAGTAAGACAATTTCTGAAGCTGAGAGATATTTACCAAACAGGAGGAAAGATAAAATGGGCGAGCAATAAAAACAAATCCTAGTGAAGTCCACAAACTCTAACAAGAACCTCCCCTAGACAACTATCTTAGTTCTGTTTGAAGAAGTAGCGTTGTGTTCTCGATGCCCATTGCTTCTTAAAATCATTTAAACTTTCTGGCATTAAGTAACCTTGATTTACAACTTCATCCAACACAGTTTTTGGTATCTTTCCATCGTTTGGACGACAAGAGCTTGTCTATGGATCCCACAGTAATTATTCTAACAAGATGGCCCCAACTCTTTGACACACGCCACGACCCATGCCGTTTTTCCTTTAGTTGCTCTGGCTGGCTCCATCAGTACACACATCAACACTTTCCCCAAATACCCGCTTCAGTGGCCACGCTACTCTTATGTTAGACTAGACTTCCGAATACGTGAAGGTCAGGGTTCAATCCCAGTAGGGTGTATTGAGGCTGATTTTTCCTAAATGGTTTTCTATTCTTCCTATACGCAAGTGTGGGTGAACTTCCTATAAATTAAACCTTCCTAATCCAAGCCAAATTAGTGTAATTAATACATAAGCGTATAACCCGAACGGGTAGTGAGTTGCGATGCTTAAAATAAATACATAATTTTCCCAATTGATTTCATGTTCTATCAAGTAGCTCTTTATGATTTTAGATCAAAAAATCTTCGACTTTATTGTGGAACAACTAACGCACAAATACAATTAATACTGATAGCTCTGACACGATGGTTGATTCATCAAGCTGCAAAGAAAAAGCAAAGCTACATTTAAGTCGCAACACAAGTTTTTTTTTTCTATATCTGTTGACATATCTTGGATGCAACATTTAACAGATTCTTTAATAAGATTTAGGCAAATTTTGGCAAGAAAGGAAGGCAGAGAGGTGTGCACTTTTATTAATTTTTACAAGTGTTTGTTTGGGACTAGCTCATCTTGTAAACATCTGTGCTATGTATACCGTCATCATTAAATAGGGAAGTCAGCAAACCTGTCAGAACCTGTTCCAAGGCATAGGATGAGTCCTTTCTACTATGAGAAGCTGTGATAAAGTCGAGTCAGTAGGAGGATCGCGGCTGACGGATGATTGGGTAAAGGGTTAGGAAAATAAAGAGGGTTTGATTTACGTTTATTTTTTTCCTATATACTGGGGTTAATATATTGGGTCCTACTCCTCTAAGATAAGAGAGATGCTCAAGGGTGAGAGGATTATCAGTGTAACTATAATAAGGTTGTGCCTGCACCTTGTAGAGGTTGAGAATACACAGCTATGGACTTGAGGGTTAAGACTCTGACAAAACGTATATCATGATGAGAGGCTAGGGTAGAGGCAACCGTTATGGGTTCAAGGAGTTTATCATTGCAACGCTAGATTTCTCATTTAAGTGGGAGAGGAACGTGTTTAGGAAAGGAAGGATTTCGGGTTGAATCTCCTTTTTCCTATAACACACATTATACATATAATATATCGATAGGGTTGCTTATAAAAAAGTTTTATATTACTAGATTAACAAGACGATTTATAACGTAAGGTTTGGTGTGGATAACATTCCCTTCCTGACTTAGAGTAGAGGATGAAGTCTTATAAGATAATAGAAAAGTCCTGACATGTTCATAGATGCATAGAGAGTAAAAAACGATCTTCAACATTTAGAGGAAGGGTGATAGGTGGAGGTTAAACATTGTTCAGGATAGGGAGGTGAGGGCAGCTATCCGCTATTGCTTCAGAGCGTGGTGTGGGATAACAAAAATAAGGGATCAAGGTGCAAGCGGGGAGGCGAAAGGCTCGAGGCTGAGATGCAACACGCATAACACCAGTGAGCTTGAATCACCACCTTGCAATAGCGTCCATAAGAGGTGGATAGAGAGTTGAACTTGAATGCTCGCTTTCTCAATACTCTTCAGGAACCATGAGATAGGTTTAGTTTGCAGAAACATACAAAGGATTGAATAAAATTGACTAATTACTGGATATCTTTGACTACGATGCATCTGTGATTTATTCAAGAGCACCTTTCATTCATGGTTTGCAAAGACTTCATTTGCGAGTTTCAGCAATATATCAACAAATAAGTTTATTTATTAACCTCGCACAAGAGCAGTTGCATGTTTGTTGACGGAAATTTTCACTACGTTTGAGTATATGTAGGATATTTTCAGGCAGGCGTTGACGTCATCGGCTCTAGTATCTAGGAATGACCAGAAGAGTTTGTTGGAAGTCTCCTGAGAACAATACAGGGACGCCTCCTATGAGCGCATTGTTTCTTCTGATATCGCAGTTCTATTTTAGATCTTCATTTGAGATCTAATGCGACATAATATAAGGGAACTTTTACAGTAGCCTGCTTCAGTGGCCGGATGGTCTAACGTGATGCTCTCACAGTAGACTATACTGCCAATGACGGGGAGATTGAGGTTCGATTCTCAGTCGAGTGTACTGAGGGTGTATTCCCAAAATGGTTTTCCACTCTACCTCTACTTCCTAATCCCTACGTGCTGTTCTGCTCCCTTCCAACAAAAGCATCTAAACGCGATGAAGGCAACACATCCTTCAAACCTGAGCTTATCCAAGAATAAATTATCGCTTGGTGCATCTTTAAAGAACACTCCATAGTTGCTTTATGTGTACGGTTAGTTGTTCTCTGTTCAATAGAGGCTTGTTTATACTCAAAGTTTGTTATAGAATTATTATTATCATTATTGCAGTTTAAAGCTCCGCTGAGACACACATATCATTAGTGCCTGTAATAGAATTTTGGTTGGTCGTTTGTCATCCATATCTCTGGTATTTATATATTATAAATCATAAGAATGGTCGGGTAGAAGAACCTTCATGGTCTTGTCACAAAGCGACCCTACAATTTGATCGGTTTGGTCTAGCATTAAGAATATCTTAATTGATGTCTAAATAGTCTACCGATAATTTCAAAGATGGCATTAGCAGTTTACATATTTAGTTGTTGTTAGTTCCTAGTGGTGGCTACTCAGACAAAGTTTTGTGTCTGTTCTTGTGTTGTTTATGTTTAATGGGAGGTGACATTTTGAATCCCAGTCAGATGGACTGATTCTTCTTTCCTAAATGGTTTCCCACCAAAATGCAGATAGGCCTACAGTTCCCAAAACTGTATTCTACCCTCTTCGCTCTTATCTTCAGGTAAATATTTAAATAGCTTGGGAAGGTGATCAAGACACAAAACACAATTTAAACGCAACTGGGGCTATTTGCGCGTGTTAATATCTTGTTCGTTGACTACTTTAAAATCACGAGCTAATAAATCAGAGTGTGTTGATCATAAACTGCTACTTTCATCCTAATGTACCGATGCTTGGTCTATTTTGTTGACTACTTTAAAATCACGAGCTAATAAATCAGAGTGTGTTGATCATAAATTGCTACTTTCATCCTAATGTACCGATGCTTGGTCTATTTATGTCAAGTGTTTACTTTTCTTCCTTTTCAGATTGATGTTGTCCAAGAACCCGAATATATTTCTCTGGTGAGTTGAAGTTCTGATCTGGTTTATACACTTGGTGATGGCCATGGGAATGTAATACAAATAAAAATAAACTAATGATTGCTTATTTAAAAATAATTACGAGGTCGTATAATGTTTGTAACAATGAATTTTTAAAATATTGGGTTTATAATTTGCTTTTTTCTTATTTATTACGCTTGATTTATGTGTTTTTAATCACTACTCTTATAGGTTTTGAATATAGGCGTAGTGTGACTCAAAATTTGGAGGGTGGGGGGCACGTTTCTTTATGATATTTTTTTAGTTTTAATATAGGCTAAGGCCACCATTTGGTTAAAAACTCCGATCCCACGATTTAAATAAAANGGAAGTCATGAAACGTCAAAATTCATCAAAATCTCGAGTTCGATTTTTTTGACGATCACCATACTTTCTCTACCTGTATGATAGAAAGTAAAAAAGCGCGTTTCATGTATAAAAAAGCCAGGAAACAATACACACTTTAAATATCCCTGTCTATTTAAGATGTATATGATAAGTAAGAATTGCGACCAATTATTAAGAATTCCATTGCAAGCTGTTCTGTAAATCAACTTCCTATTAACTTTTTTAAATTAGAAATAAAAAAGAATAATATTAATTTTTCATTAAAAAATAGTTAATTATTTAGACAACTTTGATGCATAAAGTTGACTATGGATTATTCACATTCGTGTTCCAAAACAATTTAAAGAAATAACATAATAAAATAAGCCATTGTGACAAATGGACAAGTGATAATACTGCAAATAGCACACAATACAAGGACCCTAAGATAACAACAAGCAGCGAAGTAATTAGGGAATGTCTCCTCTCGCCTAGTTAAGTCACAGCACTAGTTTTAAGCACCATTTATCACCATTCATCGTCGATGCAAGTAAGCAAAATAAGAACCTTAGTGAAGAGTCATCCTCCTCCCAGCTGATGACGAACATTTCTCGATGAAACTATCAAGTCCTTCAGGCTATATTAACTACGCTGTAACTTGTTGCTCGATGGCCATAAGTGCAGTCCACTGAGCCTGTCCTCTACCATCGTACTACGAAGGGAGGTCTTTAGAGTTGAAAACGAGCGTTCTGCACTTGCTGTGGTAATCGGCCTAGACAAGGCGATTTCAAATAGTTCTAAGACACCGGGATCACATCACTAAGGTGGTGCTGAACAAACAGGCAGGCAAGTTCCATTAACGTGTCATTGAGAATTGTGAAGTTGAGCTGTGCATAGTTCCTGTGAAAACGAGGTTGTGAAGTGACACTTGTGTCTACTTTATAAAATTCCTGTATATCTCTCGTGAGTGTTTTATTCATAGGTTCTTTCTATTTGAGGAGAAGCTCTGAAATGTGTTTGATTTTACTGTAGCCATTCTTTGAAAATTGTGCTTGTAAATTAACTATTATTTCATCCAGGCCTTGATAGTAAATATTAATTTTGCTATTTTCTTCTAGGGAAGATGGAAAAAATGATGTGTCCAACTCACCATCATAATAATCAAGTGTTTTAGGGACCTTCCTCTTCCTCTTGTGAGAAAGTCTTGCTAGGAGGATACAGTTCTCACAGAGCTCTTTAGTTTCATCAAAACATGCTTGGAAGCTCTCATCGCCTCTCTCGTTGTTGGTTAATGTAAAGTTAATTTTTGTGTGCCCCCCCTCCCCCCGGTACTACGCCCCTGGTTTTAAATTGGGATCAAATATTTGCTTTGAGAACTGTCTCCTTTCACCTTGTCTCGGGTATTAATAATAAAAACGATTAAAGCGATAGATGCCCATTAATTCATCACAAACAATAGACATGGCTCAGATAATTTTAAGTTATATTTTTATATGATGAAAAAAATTGTTTTCTCCCGTGTATTGTTGTGTATGCTTGGAAATTCAATCATCATCATCATCATCATATACATAGTTTATTTTAAGAGCATGGCTTATTAAGTGTTATAGAAGCATATAAGCTTTTGTCAACAACGTTGATTTCAAGGTCGTGAGATTCAGTATTCTATTCATCTATTTATTTTTGGCTCATTATTACGTGGGAGCAGAACAAGTGGTTATGAAGAACTCACGCAATGTTCCACACAGGCTCTCTTACATTCCTTGCCATAGGCTATTGGTTACTAGCCTGTCTACGATTATATAGTTCCACATTTTTAACCACTTATCCCAAGTATCAGAAGAATAAAATGTTTAAAATAATCTTTTTTCTAACCAGCTTGTAAGTCTTTAAACTAATTACATACACCATTAAGAAAGTTTATTATTTTTATCAAGACAAAAACATAAATAGTTATTATACACAAAACACATATACTAGTTCACTAAGCCCTTGACTAAAATTCCCTTGGGTCATTCTCATAGGTTAAATGAATTTGCAAATTGGGAATAAGAAAATAATCTACATGAATTAAAATACAAACAAATTAAACCTATTGTTAATGGAATTCTGGGCAGTTTTCCAAGAATACTTTTTTTTATATTAGAAACAAATCAGGCTACCTTTGAGGGAAAAAACAAAAAGTTGCTATTACTAAATTTCCCGGG
>CABFWB010010149.1:0-10223 GCA_902151455.1 Timema bartmani | reverse complement strand
CCACCTTTTCACTGAAGACTGGGTGGAGAAGGGGCTCTTAAGGAAACGATTCGAGCTTTTAACTTTGATATTATATATAAATATATCAATACTAATGTACCGTTGCCTAGGGGACGTCCAAATGTACTAAACGTACTGTACATCCTTTCCGCGAAAGCTCTTTCCATGCCCCGAAGAGATGAGGTGATTGTGATGGGGAATATGAGAGTTTGGAACAAGTAGGAACACTTAAAACCAACTTAAGCCTAATTAACCAAACCCTGATTAAACCCCGGACTCTAAGGTTGGAGCAAGGTGCTCTGACCAATAGACCATGGTTGCTTTTGATATTTATTATATATTAACTAAACTAAAATATATTTTTTAATATAATAATAATAATATTAATGGCTAAAACACTTTAAAACACCGTGCAGAAACAGTTTTTGCCTTAAATACCATATCATTTTATATAAATAGTAACGGGACAGTTAAAAACTAGAGGTTTATTTACTTTTTTTACACTGCTGTATTTAAAGAATATTTTCTGATTATACCAGCACACAACATTCAAAATAGCTTGATTCTAAAAAAAAAGTACTCTCTCACTCAGCGCTTATTCATCACTGTGATAGGGGACGCTATTATTACATTAGTGATAAATGTTTCAGTCATTTTGGTTTATTTACTAGAGGTAAGCTAAGTGTAAACCTTTTACTCATCTTTATTTATCTATTTTCGTGAAACAATAACTGATTTTTTTCTACTCTTTCAAAAGTTTAAATATTGGTTTCAATTTTCTTGGCCTTCTTGGGACTTTCCCATTTATCTTGAGCTGTGGACGTTGATCGGAAGAAAGTGGGCCTATCATAGTAAAACTTAGAAGAATTAATTTGGGATAAACCTATAGACAAATGGCTTTGCTACTACAAAATGAATATTTTTTCTCTCTCTTTCGTCTTTTTTTGTTACGTAGGCATTATAATCCTGTATCACTATTTGAAGATAGCAGGCTATCTTCCACACCCTATCTAATAGATTTTTACTGATACAAATGATGAGAATATTGGTTTTAGTAAAATGATTGATTCCCGCCATTAGAACATCAATATTGAACTATCATAGCATGATAGCAATTGCCGACCTCCATTCATAGAATTCAGCTTTAATGTTGAAAAGTTCTGTCTATTTGGTTTAATCAATCAAATAAGGTATTTTATGTCATTCGTGGTCTAAATTTTATGTTGGATATGATTAACCATTATGGACGCAGATCTATAATGGAGGGCTAGTACTGCTTCTTTTGATATGATGAGCAATATTGAGAATGAATTATAATTATAATGAGGGATAGGAATGGCTATGTTTGGATTATAGACACATTTATTTTGACACAAGATAATTTTTAGGCTAGAGCTGCAATTTTATATGCTATAGGTAGCGTGTTAGTTAGGTTTGAAATTTTACTCGTATTCTGGGTAAGATCAAATAATTTTGAAGCTCTCCCCCATTTTGAATATGATAGATAAATTTAAGATTAACCTTGTATTTTAATTCTTGAATAGTCTTGTTGATATTAGGATCACAATATGCGGAGTTGTTGGCCATTTTAAGGTAGGAGTCACCTGCTTCGATGGTCGCATGATCTAAGGCGATACTCTCACAGTATACTAGACTGCCGGTGATGGGGAGATCAAGGTTTGAATCTCGTTCATGTGCACGGAGCTTTTTTCCAGAAATGGTTTTACATTCCCTCCACACAAATGTGTGTACACTTCTTATAAAATATAACCTTCCTAATCCCTAAAACCACGAGCGTAATTAGTACATAAGCGTATAACTCGAACGAGTAGTAAGACTTGCTGGTAAGAAAAAAGGGGGAGGAGTGACGATTTTATAGTTGTTCTGTTCACTGATTTTTGGGTGAAAAATGTTTTTATATTTGGCCATTTTTACATTAAGATCAATAACTTTAATTATGTCTGCCATTTTGGATGGATGATAAACTGAAAATAACTAAGGTAGATGGATTAGAAGGCTTAATTGGTCCAATTAAATGGGTTGAGTGGCCAAAATAAATGAGCAGTCATGTTAATTGTATAGATTAGAGAATATAAATTTGAAACATACCAAAGATATAAAACTACAAAGTTAAATGGATAATGTTATCAAATTAGCAAATATAGTAAAGTTAAATAGATATCATTAAAGGCAAGGCTAGTTTTGATGATTTATTGACAAATTAAATGTAATTAACATTATAACTGAAGGAGAACAGCCAAGATAAATGAATAGACTATCTAAGTTAAATGAATAAAACAGATAAGTTAAATGGAGCAATGTCAAGTTGAATGGAGGGCTAAGTCATGAGAAAGAGAGAGAGAGAAAGCAGCCACATTAAATAGATAGAGCTGCAATTTAACTAAACGGAGCCACCCAGTTAAGTGAATAGAATTGCCATATTGTAAAGAGAATGCTCAAGCTATGTGTACAAAGTTATCAAGTTAAATAGAAAACTGATGTTGAATGAGTAGATCAATTTTGTTAAATTTGTCTATCCACAATGTTGAAATATGGATCTTCCATTTGGGTTATCAGGTGTGTACCCTAAATTATATTGATTAAATAGAAACAGCAATTGGCCTTCAATATTTTTTTAAGTTGACACACTTTTCCCATAGTTTATACAAACAATCGATTTTGTACTAAATTATAAGATTTTGGGCAACAACATATGCACAAACTTGTTTGAACCAGTGATGACAAATATAATATTACTTACTATATGGCATTAGGAACTCGAAAGTTCATTGCTGTACTTACAAAAGTACGCCACCTATTCCTATCTTGAGCTAGTTCTATCCAGTCTACCTCATTACACCCCATCTCTTTCAGTTCCATTCTAATGTTATCCTTACATCTGCGTCTAGATGTTCCCAATGGTCTCTTCCCATCGAGTTTGCCAAAGTAACATGAACATGGTTCTATATCTCCCATTCGCGCTGATGATGGATGGTGCTATAAAACAGCTTCTTTCACACTAAAACAAAATATTTGCGTTTGAATTACAGTCTTATGACACGGAGGTTGTTTTCCACATTTTATTCCTAGTTGTAGTATTCTTATCTTTTAGCCATTACTACCTGGTGTACCCATTCTTCGCATAGGGGATCTATAAAGTAGCCTTGTTATTTTTAGTGTATACAATAAATCACAGGGAATAGTAACCACATCTTAAATTATGCTTAAATATTAATCCTTTATTGGTTTAAAATGTGATACAAAAGGCGAAAGTAGGCTGACTAATACACAATGTCAAAATAAAGATTTAATTTGAACGTGTTTTAAAAGCTGACATTTCTCTTGAAGTTAAAGTTACAACTTATCTATGCATACTTTGAGCTCTTGCCTCTTGGTGCTAATAAAATCCATAAATTAGTGATATTATTTTTAGTATATAAAATAAACCACATGGTGTAGTAAGAGTACACCCGAACGGGATCGATCCACGATCTCACCGTTTTCAGCGGAATAGTTTGTTGCGATATTAGTGTCTTAGACCATGCGGCCACCGAAGTGGGTTGGTTTTATGTTGATTCGTTTTACTACACAACACAATAGTTCGAAAACATACATCATGACATGGATTTTAAAGATCTATTTATCCACTCGAAAATGGAATATTTTTATAATCAGTTGTTTGCTAGTTCGCGTCACAAAGCATAATTGGTCCACATACAATAATTATTCTAATAACCTGTGAATTTCTGTGCCACTTAAGCAGATTCTGTTCTCAATTTTCAGTGAGTGTGGGAACCAAATTTAGTCGGAATTGCTATTCGAAATTTTGCATTATGTAAATGGCTTTAATGGTATTACCTAAAATGTATATCTGGGGAGTGCTGGATATGACAAATAAAATTCTTCGGGGTATTCTTTGGTGTAAAATTCTTTTTAAGGGTAGCTTACTAATGACTGTTTTTTTTAATGTGAATATTAAATATATTTTTAGCAATTCGATTAGAAAAGGGGTATCTGTTATTTGTTTACATTATATTAATATATGTGTATAGTAGTTAACTGATGACTTGATATTTGTAAAAAAAATTTTTTTTTAATTGCTCTAGTGGTTTTGTTCCAAATTGTTATTGGTAGACAATTTTACATGATCAATACTAATGTATGTTTATTTTTCTAAAATAATTTATTTTAAGGGTGACAACTTATAGAAAAATTGAGATTTTTTGAAACTGGCCTTGAAGTTGAGCTCAAAATGGGTATCTGAGGATAGTTTTTCATGAAAAATGAGAGTACTTTTTACTTTCACAAATTACAAAAAACCTAAGGGTGGCTTACAAATAAATTATTTTGAAAATTTAAAATTTGTAAAAAATAAAATTAAGCAATTTGTTTTAAAATGTATGTATAAAGAATGCTAACTGTTTATTGTGATTAACAAGAGGATGTGTTCGTTTTTATGCGAAAAACTTAATTAAGGGGAATGCACAGAAAACCTACTTTTGAAAATGTTCATCCACGCTATAATACACAATATGAGAATGTTTGGTTGGTTGTGTCATACCAATTATTTTATTTAGGCTTAGCATAGCAACATAAATACTAATCAAAGTCCCAAAAATTATATATTTTTGAACAAAATCTTACTAATTTAAAAAATACAAATTGCACAAAAAAAAAGTTAAAATTATTAAAACCAACTAGAACATCCTTAAGCTGTAAATATTTAAATAGTGGATTTAAAAGTATAACAAGAATGATATGATAGAAGAATGAATTCTTTGTGTACTACTTAAAAAAACGTTGGTTTTATACCTGAGCCGTGTCTGTGTATGGCTCCTGTAACTTCTTTAAAGGAGGAACCCCACTATGACCAGCTAACACGGCACGGCAACAGTCATGTTGCTTTACATAGATTTTAATGAAGTATGACCCACTATGACCAGCTAGCACGGCACTGCAATGGACAGCAAAGCAACGGAACGGCTAGAAATGCTTCCCCGAGAATTAAATCCGTTGACCTCAAACGGCCAGTACGTATGTGACCACGAGGAGGTGAAGTTATTTTTCAAATTTGTGTCTTTGTTTATGTAATTATGAGCTTAGACGAACCTCTTACAGAAGTAGTGAGAGAGTTCCCATTCATACTCATTTGAAACGACGAATAGTTCTTTAACAAAAGAAGATGGTGAAGCAGTTCATAAAACTTCTTTCGAGACATATGAAAATACAAGAAAACATCGTTTCATCTTTTGACAGATCTGGAAAATGATGGTGGAATTCACCTCTTCTTAAATATATCATGCACCCAGAACATGTGTTTATGGTGCTTTTGTTTTTCACGTTCTTCCTCCTCCATACAAACTGCACCCAAAACTATGAACTCTTCGGATGAACTTTTCATTTCAACTGGAACTTGCAAATGATTTCACAAACGTGGTGACTTGAATTTAACGTGATATAGTACAGCACAAAAGTGGTGCCAAGCACCCCTGGACATCGTGGCCCAGGGCAGTTTCTAGGTTGGTACCTATAAAGCTCCAACCCCCGCACCCCGAAGGGTGGGATGATCCGGTTCAGGCCGGATACCCAGGGAGGCGAGAATGAACTCCTCCTCCCCTTCCAGTCACTCACTGGTTGAACCGGCACCAGGGGCTCGTGCCTCCCACCTATCCAGGGTGGTAACTGGAGTAATTTACTTCCGCTCACAGAAGCGACCTTGCAATCTCCACTCTTTTCCATGTGTAGGGAATGGAATTACGCCCATTGCACGGGGAAAGTACGTCGGCGTTTAAACTCACTGCCCCACAAAGTCCAACTCATTTCTGGACCACCGCCTCGATCAAGCTCGTGACGTGGGCTTTCCCAGCCCAGCACAGCCATGTGTACTACTTATAACGAAAGCAGTCTAACGGAGGCATACCAGTCCACAGGGCTGACCCGAGTACCTGTAGGTAACCGATGTAAGCATCAGTCTCTCTGGCACGAGAAGATGGACTCTTCATTTCAACTGGGACTTGCAAATAGTTTCTACAAACGTTATGATTGTGCCCTACTGGCTGTTCATAGTGGGTTAACTACGGCCCGTGCCATGCCATGCCGTTCTTTGCTGTCCGTTACCGTGCTGTGCTGGCTGGTCATTATAGGTTTCCTCCTTAAGAGTTTTGTACTCGAAGAGTCTCTTCCCTCCCGGCCTCATTGGCACTGTTTAGGCAACCCGCCATGTGGGCTATTGTTTGTGCACGACTGGTTGCGCACGAGATTTCCAGTATAGATCATGGGTTCGACTGTTTGTGGTGAGACTAAACTGGGTTATTAAACAGAAAGATCTTGTTTTCTTCGCGTTGAGCATGGGTGGATCAACGAGTGACCTAGACCAGGAGAGTTGTTGTGCGCTGGATTTGTGATAATTTATCTATCTACGTTCATTTCGATATAATTAAGTGTTTCTTGATAAAAAAATATTCGTGCGTTTGTTTACTGTAAAGCTAGTGGCGATATTTGGTAACTATTTTAAGTATGTTGGAGGGTTCGAGCAGGAATAACGATGAGGCTTGAGTCTTCTTTAATTTAACGGTTGTTTGTATCCAGATGAACCAGAACTAAAATTCATGAAGAAGTTAAATAAATCTAACTTAAAATTGATCAGAATTAAGTTATTTATTGCCCTCAAACAAGTACACTTCTAAGAAATCATTGGCAGGTGTGACTGGTTCGATATCTAGAACCCTCTTTAAAAAATAGTATGGATGTCAACGGTTGGGGTCTTTGGTAAATACCCACACCAAGTGGACGGGCCGTGGGGTAGAAGATATCCCAAATTGGGTTAAGAGAAAGAGCTGCAGACCTAGACGGTGGCATGCAGAAAGGCTAAGGTAAGGCGGCAGAAATGTTAAAAATAAAATGTCAACACATCATTTGGAGAGACATGATCCCTAACAAACGATCCATACAAACATCCAGATCCGTCGGTTGTATTAAGAAACCAGATATATATATACATATATATATAGTATATATAGAGTGGAACCTGGATAATTCGAGCTTGAAAGGACCAGGAAAAATTTGAACTATCCAAAAATTCGAATTAAATAAATTCCTTAAAAGGAATTGAAAATAAACACAGTTAAGTTTGCAGCCAAGCTCAAAAACGTTATATAACGTATTTGGACCTAATCTGTTCACAATTTCTTTAAAATATCAGAGATTTTAATCTGTTTTCCCGATTTAAGTCTCTCAGTCATAGTGTATGATACTAATTGATTTATTGACTGGAAAATTGAATCACTCACATTGTTGCGACTTTCAAAAAAACGCCTGAGTTCTTGGATATGGTCCATGGCTTCTGCCGCACTCGGGATAGGCCTTTCCTGAACTACTGAAGAATTGTCCGCTTCATCACCAGATTCTCCATCCTCATCCTTGATGTTATTAAGAATTAAATAGCCAAAGCTATTATTTATGCCTTTAGTGAGGATTACTCCATCTTAATAAAATCACACATTTGTAGCCGACGATTTCCGCACGTCCATTACAGACTCTTCCTTAAAATATGATTGAAGAATGACCCTGGGCACGGGACTATTCCTGGATAGCTCAGTGGTTAGAGCATTGGCATACTAAGCCAAAGGTCCCGGGTTCGATTCCCGTGCCCAGGTGTCATTTTTCAATTTTAACAAATGGATGTTATTGTTGACAACTTTGGTGACTTCGTCACACACTACCACATCTTCATCCACGCTGACGAAGTTCACATATGAGATAGCAAGATCAGGAGTAACTTCCTCCCAGTTGTCAATAGCTGGTGCAGCTTCAGTCACATTTTTTCCATCATTTTCTTTCTTGATAAAGCCAGCTTTTTTTCAAAAACATTTCTTAATAGTCTCAACTTTCACTTGGTCCCAAGCTTGCTCACACATTCTTGAGGCTTGAAGAACGTCAAGCGAAATTTTCTGAGTGGACAAATCTCCAGCAAGAATTTTTTCAACCAACAATCGTCTGTAGAAATGTTTTCGGTTCTTAAATTATTCCTTGGTCCATGGGTTGAATAATCGATTACATTTTCCAAAAGGGGATTCTGTTATGAGCAGTGCAATTGTCATTGAATAAAAGGATTGTTTGATTTTGTTTGCCAAACTCTATGTCGATTTTTAAAAGCCATTTTTTAAACAGATCACCTGTCATCCATGCTTTTCTATTTGACTCGTATTCCACTGGCTTCGATTTTACATTTTCGAAGCAACGTGGGTTAGCCGATTTTCCAATCATTAACAATGGCAGCTTTTCAGAACCATCCATTTTTGCTCCAACTAACAGTGTTGTTCTATCTTTACTAAGCTTCCCCCCCCTCCCCCCCTGCACCGTTCACCTTTAAATTTAAGAGTTTTGTCAGGAGTACACTTGTAAAAAGGACCCGTCTCATCTACGTTAAAAAAAATTTCGCTTATTTGTCCTGGATCATTTCTTTCAAGTTTTCCTTCCAATTATCGGCTAAACGCAAATCAACAGTGCCACTTTTACCACATACAGCTTTGACGGAAATTCCGTTTCGTTGTTTGAATCCATCTAGCCACCCTGTACTCGCTTTGAATTCTGTTTTTCCTAATTTAGATGCGAAATGTTCAGCCTTTGCTCTAAGATGAGAGCCACTCACTGGGATTATCTTGACTCGTGCTTGTTTGAACCACTTCAGTACACATTTGTCCACATATGCGTTTTCCGGTCCTCTTTAATCCTTTTCTATCTTGTCCACTCTCATTTTCATCGCTTAAATTTTTTTAATTTTTTTCCCCAAAAATGTTGGAAGTGTGGTAGCGGGAATTCCGAAGGCCTTTGCAATTTCTGATTTATTTTTAAGTCCCTTTTCCACTTCCTTTATCACCGCTAATTTTTTTGGCCAAAGTTAATGATTTATAGGACTGTGGCATGGACAGTTGCATCACGATACACTCACACACAAACACTACTGTACAGTATGTACTAGAAAAATCAAAAACTAATCAACAAAACAAAATAAACTCGCACGTCCCAAGAATATCGCTACGACCGAATCACTAAGAACAGCGCACGTAACCACTCGAGAGGTTCGACCTTGACTAACGGAGTACAGAACTGTACGTGTAAACAAATACGTATGGGTGAGTAGGGGAGGGGAAGATGCGGGAAGAAGGGTACTGACCGCATTCCAACGTCTCCTCCCCTGTTTATAAAAATAGAACAACATGGCGCCGCATCTAGAACTAGGAAAACCATACTGCACAGTACATTACAACTTACGAAAAGTTCGAACTAACCAAAACAAAATTCAAACTATCCACGATTTTTAACATTGTTTTAATACCAAATTCACGGGACCGGGGAAAAAATTTGAATTAATGACGATTTCGAATTACGGAATATCGAATTAGTCAGGTTCCACTATATATATCTCATACTAACATTACATTCGAACTCAACCCAATATTTATTTATTTGAGGTATTTAACGTGTTTTTCTGAACCGATTGATTATTATTATTATTATTATTAGCACGTGAATTACAAACTAACTTAAATCTAGAACAGACCCCACACACAGCCCTCGGTCGTTAATTCATCAATGTGAAAGGGGAAACCCATATTTCACCAGTGATAAATCTTTGTCATGTCAGGAATCGAACCCGAGACCTTTAACTCAGTTGACAGACACTCTACCGACTTAGTTAAGCTCAACCAAATAGGATTCATAAAATAATTTCTAGTGTTTTTCTCAGCAGTATTTTATTAAAGTATTACGTGTTTCCAATAGTTAGTAGACTCATATAATAGTACCACTCTTCCTTAAAGCCCGTTGACACGTTGTTAGTGGACTAATGAAAGTTTACTAGTATTAGCTTACTAACATGTTAGTTGTGTTGGCACGCATTTTTCACTTTTATTAGTATCGCTTCTAAAAACATGGCTGAAAATGAAGTGGTGCTAACTGATCTCTCTATTGGAGCCTTTTTTTTCATCACTCCTTCTGATTTCTCGTTCGGGTTATTGATACGCATACACTAATAATTACGCTTATGTGTTAGGAGCTAGGAAGCGTGAATTTAGAATAAGAATAGGCGGCCAAATAAATTACAATTTTTCAATAAACGCAATGTATCATAACTATTTGACTTATTTAAAAAATTGTTTTATATAGATAACATAAAAACGTTTGTGATTAGTATGTCTAATATTTCTTAATTCCTTAATACA
>CABFWB010010147.1:0-10230 GCA_902151455.1 Timema bartmani | reverse complement strand
TAATCACAACTTGTGAATGTGTGGAATGTCAGGCCTTCACCGTGGTTCGGATCCCACGTTAAACTGTAGGTCCTCCATTTTATCTCACAATCACCCTACCATTACACTACCGAACGGGTAGTAAGACGCGTTGCTAATAATGATAATAATACTTTGAATTAGAGGAATTTCATCTTAAATTTCATCTTAAATTTCCAGGTCACTTCATGAATAGCCTAAACTCATTATGTTGAAAAACGAGGACAACCACTTATTCAATTCAGAGTGAACTCTAATTAGAAGCTTCTATGAAATAGTCTCTAAGCTGATGTTTGAGTAACTTAGGTATTCTTTTGTTAAATGTATTAGGCTATACTTGAAAATATATTATATTGGGCTTATTTACCTGTATTAACTTTATAAACTAGAAATATTTAAATCAAATCAAGTTATCATCGCTAAATGCAATTATATTAACTTAACTACTTCAATTTTTTTCATATGGCTATTAATTTGTAATGTAGGGCCTAATTAGTAAAACACTCTGATGATAAATTGAACGTAAATTGAGTATTTCAGCTGTCGATATCTTGTAATTGTTGAAGCCGGATTTTTTTTTTACACCCTTTTGAAGTCAAGTCAATTTTCAAGCTCTTTACACCCCTAATTTAAAAATCAATGCACCTCACAAACCAAGCTGAGGAAACACATTGGTAACTCGTAGACCAAAGTTCGTGTGTAAATAATTTTAATTCTACAAAAATAACTTAAATTCAAAAGGTCTGTGGAGTCGATAGGTCAAGCCTTCGGCTCCCATATTTTTATACTTTCTGACTCAGACTACTTCATAAGTGGCTATTTAGTATATTAATTAGTCAAAACAAATTTACTGCAGTAAAATGCTCCAATAGAGCTTCTTTCATATTGTGAATTTATATTTAAATAAATTTGTCAAATCCAAATTACAAATATTGGTCCAAAAAAAAATTAAAATAGTGTATTTACATATACTGTCATGATTAGGTAATCCTTCAAATCCTTAAGGAGATTCAAGGATTCAAGTATAAAATACTAAAAAAAAAATAATCAATTTTTCGAGTGAAATTTGTTTTAGAGTTTTAATAGGTACTGTCTATTGGTGGTTCAGAAACAATTACAATACAAACTCGACAACGAGGCCCCAGAACAGTAATTTAGAACTTAACTGAATGTATGAATGTTATAATGAATGTACTAGGCCTATAAGAAAGAATATTAACATTTAGTTACGGTACTATTTGTATTTTATATTATTATATTATATTACCTCTTATGCTCATAATTTTTTTCCAAAATTACGATTCAAGATTCCAAGGCGATTTGGATTTGTAAAATAGTGGATCTGACCCCGACTCTAGTTATAATATTGAAAGTTTTTATTTTGAAGCCAGAGCTCCCACATTTTTACTAACTTCGACTCCTCCTAAAATTGTTTCCAATTTTGACTCCAGAGGCAGGCTAATCAAGCAAAAACAATGATAGGCTAAACTTTTGAGTGACATTGGGGAAATATTTTAGCGATTCAAGGGAATATAACCTACAAAAAAAATAAAAAAATTTGTGTTTGTTTCAGCAAATTCTTGAAGATGAAGAGGAAGATATACTCAGTTTTTATAGCTGCAGGTATCCGTCGACTGACGATAAAACAGGTATCTATCTATTTAAACTGCCCGAACAACTGTGAGCTACATATTAAATATAGTTGTTAGTATTTGGCATCACATTAATTGGGGTCCCTAGGGCTCAGCCCTGCATGACCTAGCTACAGGCAGGGAAAACAGCGAAAAGTCATCTTTTTGGTGAAAAGGTATATTTCTGGGAGCTTAATTAAAAGTAAGTAAAAATCTAGGAATTTAAATATTTGTCTAAAAAAACAAAAATGCACACTAATTTATCAGCTGAACATTTAAAACAAAAGCATTAAATAATTTAAAAAAGTTTTATGTTGAGTAGCTGTCAGGATTTTTATGGAAATATATGAATAATTTAATAAAGGGTAGAAAATAAAATCACCATTCACAATCTGAAAGGGTTGGTCAGGAAAAATGTAACCATTTTAGCTGGAAAAGTCGGGGAATGTTCTAATAAAAGTTTTGTAGCCACCCTGTTTGTGAGGCTGCATACCGCTTATTACTACCTGTTCAGGGTTTAAGCAAATGTACTAATTACGTTGATAAGTTAAGGATGCAGTAGGTTGAATTTAGAGGAAGTGTACCTGCATTTGCATGGAGTAAGAGTGGAAAACCATTTTGGAAATACAACCCTCAGCACACTCGGCCGGGGATTTGAACCTCGCTCTCCCTGCCATCGGTAGTTGTCGTCATCGTCATTATTATTATTATTGATGTCTTATGGATCATCAATACAATTAGGTCATTAGTGCTGCCATGATGGACACATGTAAAAATATTTACAAATCTTGGTCTAAATTGGAACAACTAGTATATACAGGGTGTCAGCCATCCAGGAAAACTGGAATTAGCCGAGAATTTAGTAAATTACAACAACAAAAATATTGAGAAAACGTTGTTTTACTCAAATTATGAAATAAATAAATTATAATGTGATTCAAACTCTTTTTTTGTTTGTAGCTGTGTAATATATTTTATAATTTTATAATTCCTAGTAGCCTATGTTAATACAAATTAAAAAAACATGTTTATTTAAATTTTAAAACTTATTATTATTCATAAAAAAAACATCAAAGGGGGTAGAAGGGTATGACATACTTTTGAGTCAGAAATATTAGAAAATGTTCAGGGAAAAAGTTGGGAATTTCATTGGTCAAATTGAGAACACACCACATTAATATATTTAAATGTAAAAAAAATAGTTAAAAATGTTCCCGACAGATGGGGGTTGATGTTAAAGAAAGTCAGACGCTTTAATGCAGTAGACGCAACGAGCAAATGCCATTTGAAATAGCTTGACGCTCAAACGCTGTAGGACACAATTAAGAGGTTAATCTAATTTTGTGTACTCCCCATGCAGGTGCCTCGTCAACGCCAAACGTCTGGGAGAACAGACTTAGGTTCCGGAAGAGTCTGTCCTGCACAGAACGTTGGGTCGATGCGAGCATCCAATACACGAAAGTACGGACAAGATCGCCGAGCAGCGCTTGCGACCAAGTCGGAGAGGAATATGAACAGAGTCTTGAAAATGCGTCGACTACCAAACTCTCAGATATTGAACCAAATCAAAACACTATCCATGAAAAATCATTGTGTGACAATTCAACTGCGCCTGAGGACCATCCACTCAGTGAAAATGGCTCCATGTTGACGCCGGATAGTCCGATTCATGTCACAACATGTCTCGACCAGGTTTCAGATAAACCTTTTCTGTACAAGACTCTGAAAGAAACTGATAGTCAAGCTGAGTTGATTAAAAGTGATTGCTTTGGATCACATTTGAGCGGAGAAAAACTTAACCACTCAAATACTGAACAGCCACTTATTGAGTCAATTTCATCACCTTCGAGTAGAAAAGAAAGTGTTTCGGCTATTTATCTTAACAATTTGCGTTCATACCTTTCCGAAGCCGGGGATAACGACTCTGAGATCAGCGCTGGAATACCTTCAAGTCGGCCTATTGCTTGTAAAAATTCAAAGAAACACAAAGTTGGATCTTCGGCCTCTTTGGACAATGGAAACATCCAATTGAAAGGTAACTCTAATGTACGCTGCAAGTTTACCCTGCAAGTTGTCAGTCTTAGTTCACTTACAGTGTGACCCTGTCTTAATAGCTGCTCCGTAGCACAAACGTGCCACTTTTTAGGATAAACAGATGTACCTGTTCAAGTTATACTCAACTTTAGTGATTACACTCATGAGGAAGGTTGAAGTTTAGAGCATGTGTACCCTCATTTGTGTGGAGGGAGAGTGGCAAAACATTTTGGAAAAAAAGACCCTCGGTACACCCGACTGGTATTCGAACCACAATCTCCTTGTCATTGGCAGTTTAGTCTAACACCTTATACAATGTAGCCACCAAAGCGATTTTTTAAACCTTTATTAAATTTGCTTCAAACTGAACCAGGAGCTAAGATTTTCAAGGCACACCATCATTTTTTTTTTTCAAGGAGAGATTTTCTCATTAAAATAACGAGTATTAAGATTGCGTTTAGAAGTTTAATTTAGCTAAAATTCTAATAACGATTGTACTAATTTTTTAAAATAATGTTTGTTGTGGATTTTAAAATATTTATTTATATTCTTCAAATTTTTTTCTTGCTTTTTGATCATCTCTCAAACTCCCGCGGCACACCGATGTTCCTTGGCACACTGGTTGAAAAATGGTGATCTAGCTTGTTAAATCAGGTTTTTTTTCTTTTCAGTAATGGGTAAATTAAGTTCTTAAACGGGGCTGTGGTGTTGGAGTTGTAAGCAATTTTGGGTGGAGTCGGATTGAGTCTGTGGAAATGAACCAACTCCAACCTCAAAATATAAACATATAATATTATCACATCATATGGTAATATATCATTATAACTTTTATATTCATTCTATAGGACCAATATTTAATTTTGATTGATATATTTAATCAAATATAAATTCACAATGCTAAAGAAGTTTTCTATGGAGTAATCTGTATTAGAGCATTTTACTACGGTAAAGGATATTTTTCTTATTAATTTAGAATATTATTTTATTTTTTTTTAGAGTCGAGTCAGAAGAAAGAACACTTGTCATTGAAACGCTCAAATGATGCTTTCATATCAAGTCCATGCAAGAAACAAAAGTTAGTTGAAGAAATAGAAGCGCAGATGTCAGAAGAGAGTACTAGCCCCAGTCGTTCGTCGATAGATTTGAATACTTCTAACGTTAAGAATGCACATATTGATGCTAAAAAGATGTCAGGGACAAATTCCCCCGCTGTGCCGAAGGGTCGGCTGAATGTTACCTCTCCCCCTTCTGAACACCCTGATGCAGTTTCATCTAAAGGAAACTCTCCTCTGATTTCCAGACGCACAGACGGAAATAAATGTACGTTTGAGAAGGAAGACCCACAGAATATCAGTTTTTCACCAGGAGAGTTTATTTATTCAGACTCGGTTAGTAGCAAGAGTACTGCTACATCCAAGTGCAAGAACAGACACACAGATAAAACTGAAAATTCAAATGAGATTAAATGTCCACGAGTAATACTTGATAGGGAGATTGCTAAAGTAAATGATAGCTTTAAAATTCCTGAGGTCAATCACTGTCTCACCCCTAGCAGAAGAACTGGATCACAAACAAAAGATGATCAGAGACTTGAAACAAATAGTTCTCTAATGTTAAGTACTTCACATGACTCTATTTTTAGTAAGAGTACTCAATGTACAAACATAAGGTCACACGAAAGTTCTCTGGTTGGTTCTTCCGCTCTGAAAAATCAAAATCGATTGATAACACCTAGGATTATGAAATCTTTTACGTCGGAAAAGAGTACTAATTTATGGGATTTTGATAGGAACAATAAACATAATTCAATTTTGAGTTTGCCTGGCGAGAAAAAGTTACAAGAGGTGCGCAGTGCTGCAAATAGTTCCTTGACAAGCAAATTTTCACCTGCTCCCCTAAAAATCAAAGACACACCCTACAGGAATATTTGTGTTGGCAAAAGTATTCAAACCTCGAAAGCATGTGACATCAGTAAAGAATACATGTCAAACTTATGCACTGAAGATTCTTTTTCAAAAAGTTGTCACAAAAAAAATATTTTTGATGGTGGCTCAGGGGAAGACATGATTGACAAAATAAAATCCTCGGTATTTTTAAATTACATGAAAAGTGGGCCTAGGAATGCCCATGAAACTGACGATGGAGACAGCGCTCCTAGCGTACCAAAAAGAAAGAAGCGTTATTCTCTTGTTGTGGATATTTCGAGTGACGAGTCTGCCACAAAACCCTCCCAAACAACCAATTACAATATTAGGCTGCCTACGGTGGATTCACTTAAGAGTAGAAAATGCAAAATATTAAGGTCTCCCTCGTGTGAAAAAGAAATAATGTTAGGCTCTACAAAGCAAAATATTGTATCGGGTAAAGCAGCAAATTTGATTAAAATAGATTCTAAAATGGCTGAGAACAGTAAAAAAAACAGAAATCCATTCGAACATGTATTCTACCCTGCAGATCTTCAATCTAAAATATTTTTGGATGGAAATTGCCACAGTCTTCAGGGGCGTGATTCAATTATACATTCAAGTTGCAAAAAAATTAGCTTCCTTTCATTATTAAATGGAAATGATGCCTCAAAACGAACCCACATGCTCGGTTGCAACAAAAGGGACAAAATGCCAGAAACCAGTACTTGGTCTTTCAACTGTAATATTATCACTTGTGAAGACAAGAAGAAAGACAGTTCTCCAGAACGCACCAAAGAAAGCCTTTCGAAGAGAAAACATGTAATTCCCTGTGATCTCAAGAAGAAAGACAACTCTCCAGAAATCACCAAAGAAATAATTTCAAATAGAAAACACATCATCCCTTTTGAATCTCAGTCATTTACACATCTATATGCTATTGGTGATAAACCGTCAAAGATGAATCGTTCGAAACTTAAGAAATTAAGGAAAATATTCATGGACAAGGTCACTGACCAAAGGTTTAAAAAGTCAAATGTGTGTTCAGAAAATAAAATTGACACTAAACACATAATTAGGTCATCAGATTCGAGGCTATATTTGTCCAATGAAAGTGTACCTTTTATAGATAAAGGGGGGAAACAATCCATAGAGCAAAACGGGTCTACAGGTGAAGAGGGTGAAAAGAGTAATCACGAGATTTCAGAGTTACTTTACCAAGAGAACAGGACAAAGCCATGTTCCCCAATAACTGCGGTCTCAACCAACTCGCAGTTCTTTAACATAGAGAGAAAGTCAAACAGTAATATATTTACCGACATTTTGTTAAGTGAGGATATTTTTACAGTTTCAAAAAGGGTTTCAAATAAAAATAATAAAAAACTCGATCAAACCTCTTCAGATAGTTCTCCTAGAGCAAGGTTGATAGAAAACCAGTCTTTAAAGTTAGTTTCTCCCATCCCTCAGAAATTGACAAACAGTCGTAATTTAGAAGATAAAACGCAAAAAAAGTTTGTTTTAGCTAATGAAAAGCTGTCGACAAGCAACGTTTACAAGAGGCAGAGTGATGCATCCTTTACAACATTTGGTTGCGAGGAAGAAACGACTCCAGGCACTTTACCGCGCTCTGACACCGAGATGATGGATGATAATATCGAAAAGAGATGTTTAAAAGAAGTCTTAAATTCATCAAGTTGTATTTCTTCTCATAAACAAGATTGTAAGGAACTTGCAGGGAGAAAAGAAAAGATTAACTTTGAAGACAAAATTGATGCAAGACATTCTTCAACATTCCCATCAGAGTGTGATCTGAAGAAATCATCAGATGAAGATAATTTCACATTAATAAAGCATTGTAACAGAAAGAAGAAAACAAAAATTCTAAATACTAGTTTTAAAACAAAAATAAATCCTACTATAAGTTCATCAGATGAAAACATTTCCCCAACAAAAGACAATAGTAACAATAAAAAGATTCATTCAAAAACAATAATAAATACTACTAAAGGTTCATCAGATGAAGACGTTTCCCCAACAATAGAGAGTTGTAACAATAAAATTACTCATTCAAAAACAAGAATAAATCCTATTAAAAGTTCATCAGATGAAGATAATTTCCCATTAATACAGTATTGTAACCGAAAGAAGAAAACAAAAATTCTAAATACTAGTTTTAAAACAAAAATAAATCCTACTAGAAGTTCATCAGATGAAAACATTTCCCCAACAAAAGACAATAGTAACAATAAAAAGATTCATTCAAAAACAATAATAAATACTACTAAAGGTTCATCAGAAGACATTTCCCCAACAATAGAGAATTGTAACAATAAAATGAGTCATTCAAAAACAAACAATAAAATGACTCATTCAAAAACAAGAATACATCTTACTCAAAGTTCATCAGATGAAGACATTCACCCAACAATGGAGAGTTGGAACAATAAAATGATTAATTCAAAATCAAGAAAAAAAATTTCTAAAAGTTCATCAGATGAAGTAATTTCCCAAACCATAGAGAATTGTAAAAATAAAAAACCTCATTCAAAAACAAGAATGTTTTTTACTAAAAGTTCATCAGATGAAGTTATTTCTTCAACAAAAAAGAATTGTAACAATAAAAAGACACATTCAAAAACAAGAATACATCCTACTCAAAGTTCATCAGATGAAGACATTCACCCAACAATGGAGAAGTGTAACAAATTCTCCCAAACTAAACTTTACAATGAAAAGTCTTTTCCAATAATGCAGAATTCTACTAGAGAGAGTAAAACTGAATTTAAAATAGGTCTTCCAAAACCAAAATTATCATTCTCTGAATGTATTTCAACAGACGAAGAAATAGAACATTCTAACAAAGGAGGGTTAAAGCGTCCTAATACATACTCAAAAAATAAATTAAATCATAAAAAATATTCTTTATTGAAAGAACATTTAACGACCAAACAAAAACCAAATGAACACATCTGTGAAGAGAGAAAATTTAAGAAAGGTGAGGAGAAGATGATAGTTCAAAAATTCAAATCAAATGTAAATAGCAATGTTTTAAAGAAAACAGCGTGTGCAATAAAAGTGTATGTTTTATCAGATGAAAGTGTATCTTCCAAACCACAGCACCAGAGACAAGATCTGGATGATGCGTCAAAGTCTTGTTCAAAAATCACATATGTAAATAAAAGTAAATCATTAGGATCATTGTGTGAATATAGTTCTTCTCTGACCCAAAAACCTACGAATCGGGTGAAAAAGTCATCTATTAAATCACAATCCAAAACTAGCACATCACAGAAAGAAAACTCGCAGCCAATTTTTGTTGAGACATCTTCAAATAATGAAACTCGTGAACATTCATCATTGTTGTCAGAGTCCAACAATTCTGGTATCAGTGAAGAAAGTATTTCTCTGGATGACAGCGAAACCTGGTCCGACTGGTGTCGTCGTATGAGCAGAAAACATTTATCAAAAGCTAAAACATAACAATGTCCGCAATAATCTCTCAAATGAATGAGAAATAATAATTTTAAAAAATTCAGAGCCGGTAAATTATTTCATGTCAACTAATATATATTTTTAACTCGAGGTATGGTATCTAATCCAAAAGAATTTGATAGTCAAGTACATTTGTTCTGTTTGCCCTCCTAGTTAGGGGTGTTGACCATGTCTTGTTATTATTTCTAAACCATATTCGTTTATTTGCTGCCCACTTAATACTTCTGGGCCCCTACATCAGGTTGCACAAAGGACTTCAGTGATAATTAAAGAAATGATTGCTATTTTAGTGATAATTTTATTTTATCCTCGTTTTTTATTTAGATAAAGGGACACACTTGTTAAACTTAGACTAAATTTTAGATTTACCTTATTTTAAAAAAAAAAGTTTATTTCTTTATTGTAGGATGGATCGCTTTTTAGCATCTACAATTTGTATAATACATAGAATATAAGTTAAAACTGTAAGCAAGGATTATGTGTTGTTGAGATCTAAGTTATTACTAATATCATTACAGAACAGTAGGCTGTAGCTTTATATATTGTATGTATTAAAATTATGTCTAAACAAAATGGTGGATGCCTATATTCATTGTTTAAAATAAAAATTGTGGATACAGTAGAGCAGGTTTGTCAAACTGATTTAATCTTGAGGGCCATATTGAACATTTAAACCCTGAGGGAGCAGCATTAAAAATAAAGCAATATTTCCCTTATTTTAATTAAAAATAACTTGACTTTGCACCTTTTTATCACAAAAAGAAATTTAAGATATAAAACAAAAATATTCGCTCTCTATTTGTTCTCAGAAGTTGTTTCTCTTCTTATCAAGCATTCTTTAAGAAAAAAATGGACACTATGTGAAAGATATTTAATTTGTTTCAATTAAATGTTACAACGTATAGCATTTACAAATGGTGTATTTCTACAACTTTAATAATAAAAAAACAGAAGAATTGGGCTTCATTGTATGTAAATTTACATTTAGTACAGCGAAGTGTGGAATGATGGTAATGACAAGGAAGAGGGTGAGGCCTAGTAAAGATATAAAGTTGGATGGAGTAAAGCTGAGTGTTCTATAGGTGTGTAAGAGACCTGCTATGGAGAGGTGTTCTATAGGTGTGTAAGAGACCTGCTATGGAGAGGTGTTC
>CABFWB010010146.1:0-10232 GCA_902151455.1 Timema bartmani | reverse complement strand
AAGGGTAGATTTTCTCTGCGTCACGCCAGCTGTAATGTAAGTCAGTAGTGTATTTATTGTACTTCATCTTACATACTACCTCAGCCAGTCCCTTCTCTTCACGTGAAATATGACACGTCACAGATCAACACAGGCAAACTCATTCAGGCCAAATACATCGCCCTCAACATTCAACGGAGTTGACACGTAAGTCGAGTTTCTATCCTTGCCAGAACTGACTATACCACCCGACAGGATGAGAAGAGTGAAAGCCAAGGAGCCGAGACACACATCGGTGGGCACGCCGGTTAAGTAGTGCTTGATGAAAGTGTGTGAGAAGATCAGAGCAGAGTTCCACACCTTCACTAGTACTGAATACAATCTTGTGTCAACTGTTGATCAAGTTGGGACGAACAAGCAACGCAGTGTTGACAACTTGGATTAGATTCCAAGTCTCAAAGCTCCTGTCTGGCTACATGTGATGATTCACAAGGTAGTGATGTAAGATTGTAGTCAGACCATGTATACATGTCATGATTCACAAGGTAGTGATGTAAGATTGTAGTCAGACCATGTATAGCTATATGTCATGATTCACAAGGTAGTGATGTAAGATTGTAGTCAGACCATGTATAGCTCCTGTCTAGTCGTGTGATTCGCAAGCAGTGAAATTGGCGTGTAGCGGGTTGCTGCCCTGGAGGGGGCAAGGGATGCTGGGCCCATGTGTTGGTAATTGTATGCGAGCCGGACTGGGCTGAAACTGAGTTATTCATGGAACGGCAAGTGATGTGAGGATGGTTGGGAAGGGGTTGGGGGGTGAAACGAGACGTCACAGAAGTTGGGTCTGACCCTTTTGTGTTCACACAATCCTTCCCTTGAACAATTTTTTATATAGCACTGATGCTTGAATTTTTATTTTATGTTCTATTCCAAGGCGAGACATTTTTTTTTCCCGACATATTTTGGCTTTGGTCCAACCCATAAGAATCGATGTTCTACAATTGCATATGTAAGATTTTCTTCCCTTTCTTGTTTTTGGCACAGAATCTTCATCGTTCGCCCTTTCCATTTTATAAACTCAATTATGGTCGACCATTCCGCAACTGGGTGGTCGTTCCTATTACGTCACTTGCTTGCGATGTAATCAAGATATATTCTTTCTTAAAGTCTCTTAGTCTAACACAAACTCGAGCACAGAGGATGGTTGTCAAAGTCAATGATCGCGTGTTCGATCTCCACTGATTGAAATCTTTTATTTTACAAAGGAATCTTCCTACAGTAATGAATTGTCCGGTAAACTATACTTATAATTTGTAATATATTAAACAAAATTATAGAAATTGTTACAGAAACTCAAAGGGGAAAAAAGAAAAATATATTTCACCAAAGAGCATACATGACATAATAGACACTGCAACAGAAACATATTATTTGTTCTGTGCATTTTCAACTAACTTCCCGTTTTCCAAAGTTCCAAAGCTCTATTAAAATTATATTTGGCTATATCTCGGAAGATTTTGATTTGATAAAATATTCTTTCAAATAAAAGTTGTTTATCTTCGAGAGTGATACAACTTTGTGACTATCAGTTACTCCGTATCTCGAGGCGTGGAGGAGATATTATCAAAATTGGGAATATCCGTTGAAATGAGAGTTGCTATTTGGGTTGTAGTATTAAACCCTAAGTAGATACGAGTTTTGATGAAAAATCGTTCGAGCCAATTTTTAGAAAAAGAAAAAATATCTTTTAACCCTTAATTGAACTATCCTTAATTTTAGGGTTAGACTATAAAATAAGTTCAAAAATACTTTTTAACGTGAAACAGTTGATTTAATAAGTGGTGCACCTTCCACCCTAATGGGAATGTGGCCTATCATCATTCGCCTGGAGGGAGAGTAGGGAACCATCTAGGATATAACCGACCTCCCCCACACTGGAACACCAGACAAGACGAAACTGGCGCCTTTTTCCACGTGTAGGTTTTTAATTATAATGTTCACACCTTAAGATGAGTAATAAAACTAAACTTGGTTTAGTTCCGTCGTTCGTACCCGCACGAACACTGATCCTGAGGACGTAGTTCAATCCCCAATGAGATCACCTAGTGCGTTTTCAAACCTGGTTTTATTCTTTTCTATATTGGAATGTGTAAATATTAGAGTTGGGTCGAAACCAATATTTTGTGAATCTGAATCTTTAATTTAAATCCGAAATTTACCTTCGAATCCCGAATCTCAAATCTTGGAAAAATTACGGACTTAAGAAGAAATATAAATATAGTAAAATAATATAAAACATAAATAGTAACTTATTTCTTATAATCCATTCATTATATCATTCATACAGTCAGTTAGGTGTTAAATTACTGGTCTGGGGACNTCTGAATCTTTAATTTAAATCCGAAATTTACCTTCGAATCCCGAATCTCAAATCTTGGAAAAATTACGGACTTAAGAAGAAATATAAATATAGTAAAATAATATAAAACATAAATAGTAACTTATTTCTTATAATCCATTCATTATATCATTCATACAGTCAGTTAGGTGTTAAATTACTGGTCTGGGGACAGGTTGTTGAGTTTGTGCTATGATTATAATTGGCTCTGAACAACCAATAAGGAGATTATTAGATCTCTAAAACAAATTTCACTCGAAAAATTGTAAAAGAGTATTTTTTTTTTAAGATTTGAGTTCCGAAACCGACATTTTCTCGAATCCTCAAATCTATAATATCCTTAAGGATTCGAGGTATTCAAGGACCCATCCCTAGTATTTATAAAAATTAATCCTTCTTAATACTGTTGCCTGTCCAATTAGCTTTGGTTCCCCGGTTCAATTCCCGGCATAACATTGTTGAAATGTTGGATTTCCCTTTCGTGTCCTTTAAGTCCTATATTTAAGTTCGTTTGTAAGTCATACGCTGATATAATTTGTCGGCTCAGAAAATGCACCTTAAATACCTCAAATTAAAAAGCTTCATACAATATTTTACCGGCAGTAAAAGAAAGTTGGAGAACACATGTCGCTATTTGTTGATATGAGATTAAATTGCACGTTTCCCCATTTGACGGATCGTAAAGTTTACCCTGCGGTTTATCCCAGACCTAGTTTTATTTTTGACGCTTCATATTGGAAGCGTAGTTTGAACTGGAAAAAGTTGTATCGCGTCAGGTCAAATACATTCTCTCCAATGTTTTTTATGACATCCCGCAGTCGTGTGGAATCTTTATAGTCCTTATTCTGAGAATTCATCCGACACTTGGAGGAGGAGAGACTTTCACACGAGATGGACATACATTATGTATGGAGAGCGAACACTTTACCTGCCGACTGTTCCTTAGAGGACCAACTGTTTGACCACGTTTTGATAAAATAATGAGTATTTATATTTATTACAGCAAAGCATTATTTTACGAGAGGGTGTGGAAGATCGCTTATTGTATCTACTCAGGTAGTTTAGATACTGCCATCAGATGTTGCGCTTAGGTTGATATTGATAAAACCTTTACCAATCCACGAGTTTGTTGTTTACTGTAATGAACACTAAACTATGTTCTATGGTTCTATACATTTATAGACTTGTAAACATAGTTTAACAGTTGACTAAAGTCCAACAATCCACATATTTCTGTTGATCATTAAGAACTAAATGTCCGGGAAACGAAAGGTAACTGTTATAGGAGCGTGGAATGGATCTTTTGGAATAGAATTATATATTTTGTATCTTCCTCCTCCCCTGTTTGTTCTCGTACTGGCGGAGAGCTCTACCCAGGAATGTTATAAACCCAGTTGGTTTCTGCCCGACTGCTCTAGCGCCTTAAGGAACCTCTCTCTTGCACAGTGGATACAGCTCTGAGCCCCCCTCCCACGTGTTCTACTCATCAGCGATGTATGCATTTTAATCATGCTAATGAAAGAGGGATGGAAAAGTTCGAATTTAGAGGAAATGAAGCCATATTTGAGTGAAGGGAGAACCATTTAAGGGTCAAAAACCACCCTCGAGTAGGCCCAGCCCCGGGTGAGAGTCGAAACCGGCAAACCAGACTAGAAGATGAAAGAACGCTAACGCCGGTACTTTGGCAGAGAAGCTTGAGAAACGGAAACGAATGATCTTATACAGGATGGGGCAGAAAGTGTGGACACATTTAATAACACTGTATCTTTACTGATAATGCTTCAAATTAAACTTAAAATAACAAAAGATTGATCATTTTCTACACACCCTTGAATTAATAGTTTAAAAAAAGTTATTAAGATGCCCACCATTATATGCAATACCTTGTTGTGTGCGTTCCTCGAAACTCGACATGTCTTTGCGTAATGTCTCTCGTTGAATTGTTCTTGGACGAGTCGCTTTAACATGCCTCGCAAGAAAAAGTCCGGAACTGTTAAATCTGATGGACGTGGAGACCACGCGATGTCCCCAGATCGTGAAGCAAGGTGCCCAGGAAAAATTGTGTGAAGCATTTCCATCGATGTTCGACCTTTCTGACCCCTGAACTGCAACGTAAAGGGATGGATACAAGCAAGATGGTGCAACGGCCCACACAGCCCGAACATTGGCCTACCCCGACCGACTACCCTCCGGTCGGCCGCCCAACTACGTCACAACCCACACAGCCTAACATTGGCCTACCCCGACCGACTACCCTCCGGTCGGCCGCCCAACTACATCACAACCCACACAACCTAACATTGGACTACCCCGACCGACTACCCTCCGGTCAGCCGCCCAACTACGTCACAACCCACACAGCCTAACATTGGCCTACCCCGACCGACTACCCTCCGGTCAGCCGCCCAGGCGGCCGGCACGGACTTTTCTTGTGATGCATGTTGACTCGAGTTGCCCAAGAACAATTCAGGAACTTAAAGAATTGTGTTGGAAGCTGAAGCAATTCAACAAGATACATTGTGCAGAGTCATGTCAAGATTAGAGAACCACATATAACAGTTGTAGCCGTCTCAAATGTTCAATGTTAAGAAATTCAAAAAGATATAGTTTTATTAAATGTGACAACACTTTTTGCTCCAACTGTGATATATCATATTCGTACATTTGAAACATAACACCCGGGTTCGATTCCCGTGTTCAAGTGTCATTTTATCAATCTACTAACAAACTAGAGGAGCCTGCCTGACATATAAACACCGCTACGAGCCGAGTCTTGAGGTCACATCGACCGGTCTGGTCTACGTGTGCAAATCGGCGCCCAATTGTCGAGTTGACAAACATACGTGCGTGCATGTGCGTGTGTGATTGGGCAGGTAACGAGGACTGTGGGACCGCACACACACGCACACACACGCACAACCTCACTCGCTGCGCCAGCAATGTCACAGACACAAATAGCTGAGATAGCGAGTGAACCCTATCTGCTAGTTACTAAAACTGTTAATATATTCATACGTCAAGTCAGGTTATATGTAGTTGTCACTTTTGATATATATCACCAATACCTATACAAATAATACAACGATTATGGTAAAATGTTATCAATGCTAACCGCAAAGTTTTTATTTTGGAAACTCTTCTTCCAACCAAATTCAGACTAGAGCTGCCGAGAGCTCAAAACTTACGACAAACGTTCACTAGGTCACTGTTCGAATCCTTGTTTGGGGACTTTTATTATTATTAGCAAAGTGTCTAGTTACGGGTTATAATCAATCATATTATGAACTAATTACGCTAATGTACACCCCACCCCGATCTTCTAGTATATTGCGAGAGTGATACATAGGACTGTGTGACCACCGGAGCGGGTAATTTTGTTGATGATTATATTTTAATATACCGACCCATTAAATTAGATTCATGTCTTTCCAAACCTACCTATCTATCTATACCGTGCTTATGAATATTACCTTATTTATTCGTATTCAAACCCATCACGTTTTATTGGTAATTTTATCTTCTTCTCTTCTTTTCAATCCTATTCACTTTGCTCATTCCAAAATCCATAGATTTATTTTAAATAAAACTAGGTTTCTTGTAGCTCGCATCGTTATTTTTTCCCTTTATATTCATCTTTTTACTATTTTTTTATCTCTTCTTTTCCTTCATGCTGCTATTAAATTACATTATTTTATATTTCTTCTTCTGAGACATAAATGAGTTTACTCCTTTTTGCTTTATCTCCCTGGATATTCGCATCGGTGGGCACGCAGACTAAGAAGAAGTGTGTATGGGGTTCGCCGGCCACCAAACAGAGTTCATGACACCACGGGGGGGAGGTCTCAAGGACTCTCGGATCAAACTTTCCCTAAAGAATGTACTGAGTTTTAGCTTACTAATTAATTAACGATCCGGTTAATGATAGCTACAAGCAATCTCGTGTTATTTCCACCATTTAATATTGATAGTCTGAGTTAATTATGGAAGAGATTGTTGCTTTGTTCTTCCAGCTCAAACAAGTAGCTTTACGAAACATTCCCCTCCATTATCTTTGTACAAAACAATAGTTCCAGACTGTATCTCTCATCTGAGGGGGAAGTGGATCGAATCACGGTTAGTGCAATCAAACAGAGTTAATTGGTAAAAAGATACTACTGCTCATTGCAATCCAGGAGCCATCTAAACTAAAGTCTGATTTTCATCGGAAGCCCGTTATTTGAAAACTGGAACACTCTTGTTGCCGATAATGGCGAGAAAAAACTACAATTGTATTTTCGGTCTTAACCCTCTTTTTATTTTAGCACCGCGTCTTACTACCCGTTCAGATTATATGCTCATGTACTAATTACGCCAATGGTTTTAAGGTATAAGAAGGGTAGATTTATAGGACGTGTACCCGTATTTGCGTGGAAAACCATTTTGGAAAACTACCCTCAGTACACGTGACTGAGATTCGAACCTCGATCTCCCCGTCACTGGCAGTCTAATTTACTGCGAGAGTAGCACGTTAGACCACGCGACCAATGATTTGGGTAAAATAAAAATAATAGTAATATTAATAGTGATGATGAGGAGGAAAGACTCATTTTAGTCAAATCTACTCATTTAAAATTTATATAACCAATTTCAGTGACCGCATGGTCTAAGATGTAGCTCGCAATATACTAGGTTGTTGATGATGGGGACATAAGGTTCAAATCTCGGTCGGGTGTACTCAGGGTGGTTTTTCCTAAATGATTTTTCACTCTCCATACATGCAAATGCGGGTACACTCTCTTTAAATTTAACCTTACTCATACCTAGCACATTAACGTAATTAGTCATTTACCGTACTCCGATTGGGTAGTAAGATACGGTGATAAAATTTCTAAAAAAACGCAATCATATGGCACTCTAAATATTTTTTCCTAAAATCATCGAAATTTGCTCTAAAAAAAGTTTCATAAACCCTGTTCTCTACAAATCCGTGTATCTGTTTATTTGATCGTAAAACTGTGAAACGTTCCAGTAATTTACCAGACCACATGTCATACTCCCCCCCCCACAACTACCCTGGGGACAGCTTTACTACCCCGAATAAACCAACAGCGACTTGGAGCTACGTTTGAAATGTAAACCGCTGCATTCAACACTCCGGGAGAGTTACTGCCCGTTTCCGGCGAAAATAATAGATGGGAACTATATCACCACGCGGCGACACTTCAAAATGAATAAAGTTGAGCGGATTTATGTTTTCCTGGAGCCATCTTGAGAACAAGTCTAATGTGTGCGTCACGAATGAGATATCTGATACTCATTCACGCCGCCATTTGATCTCATTCTAGAGCAAGTTTTAAAACTGTACATTGGACTCATAAACACGTGCGGGCTTTCTGGGAGATGGGATACCTTCCTTTTACCTCACTACACTGAGTAGGAGGGAGAAAACGTGCCCGCATTCGCATGGGGGAAGGGTTTTATTTTACCCGTTTCGGCGGCCGCTACTTTCGCAATAGATTATACTGCCGATGACTGGGAGATCGAGGTTTGAATCCCGGCTGGTACCGGGGATTTTTCTCGAAAGGGGAATAATTCCCGTGGTCAGCAGGGTTTGGTTAGTTAGGCTTCACCTCATCTCATCAGGACACGGAAAGAGCCTCCACGGAAAGGATTACGATTAGTACAGCAGTACATTAGTACTGGCTAATCTTCCGGCAAACTGGGCTACAGATCGACACGGTATTATTATTATTATTATTACTAACGTATCCACAGAAGATATATTTTATTCTTCCAAAAATGTTTTTTCTAGATAAACTTCAAAAACACTGACGTTTATCTCGCGGTTCCACTCCACTCCTCCTCAAAATGTAGGCCTACACTTGGCAAATAGTTCCGAGGATATTGTGTTAGTAAGTGGTTAAATAAATCACAGCAGCCAGTCTGTTGGCAGCCCTGTCGACGAGTGTAACAACCCAAACCCGCACTTGTTCTTTCACGGGTCGTTGTTACCGCAAGGACTAGGTCTAATGGGGCAGGAAGCACCGGGTTGATATCCCGACCTGCGTCTTAGGACCACTTTCAATCACATGCATAAATTAATTACGTTGGTAGAATACGGATGATGAAGATATAATTTTAGAGAAAATGCATCCGAATTTGCGTGAAAAGAAGGTATAATGGGAAACACCCTCTGTACATATGACCGGGATTTTAACCCCGATCTCCCCTGTCACCGAGATTCAAATCCAACACGAGAGTGGCGTGTTAGACATCGCGACCACCAATGCGGGTGTCAAACTTTATCAGTTATAACATGTCACATGTGAGGCTACAAACATCAATGTTAACCTGGTATAAACTTCACAAGTAGCTCGGTGGGCGTAAACAGAAAGAGAACGCCTCAATGAGGACAAATAACACGAGAGAACACCTCAATGAGGACAAATAACACGAGAGAACACCTCAATTAGGACAAATAACACGAGAGAACACCTCAATGAGGACAAATAACACGAGAGAACACCTCAATGAGGACAAATAACACGAGAGAACACCTCAATGAGGACAAATAACACGATAGAACACCTCAATGAGGACAAATAACACGAGAGAACACCTCAATGAGGACAAATAACACGAGAGAACACCTCAATGAGGACAAATAACACGATAGAACACCTCAATGAGGACAAATAACACGAGAGAACACCTCAATGAGGACAAATAACACGAGAGAACGCCTCAATGAAGACAAATAACACGATAGAACACCTCAATGAGGACAAATAACACGATAGAACACCTCAATGAGGACAAATAACACGAGAAAACACCTCAATTAGGACAAATAACACGAGAGAACGCCTCAATGAGGACAAATAACACGAGAGAACACCTCAATGAAGACAAATAACACAAGTTTTTGTAAGAGGTTAACTTGGAGAGTAGCTTACACGGGTTGAAATCCTTGCTGAGTTGCTGATGGCTGATGATGGCGCGCAGGAGGCGGCCACTCAAATATCTACGTGAGTCGTTGTAAATATTTAATCGCGAACTGTAGACCGTAAAAATAAAACCGCAATGTGTAGAGGGTGGGAGGTGGAGGGGTGGGAGGCGGGTAAACATGTCGGTAACGTGTCCGTTAACCTAAACCAAACACTTTGGGTCGAGTTTGCTCAAAAGGTTTGGTCTACGTTTGACCGGAGGTTTTTTTTTATACGTCGCAAAGTCTAGAAAATAAGAGAATAGATCCACAACTCTTGAGTGTTTTGATCCACCGAGTCTTACTACCCGTCTGATACATCCACTTATCTACAATAACGTGATAAAGATGGAGGAAGGACTAAGAAGAAATGTCTCTCACCCATACGCGGAAAGAGAACGTAAGAATATTAATTAAGTACATCCGAACGGGATTCAAACCGTGCCCTTCTCGTCTCCGGGAAACCAGACACGATGAGTTTGACGCCTTAGCCCCCAAACCCACCAAAGTGGGTAGAAAAATCTTTATTGGCGGCGTAAACTAAGGAATAAGGATGACGAAGGTAATTTTAAAGGAAATTAGCTTAGAGAAAGAGTGAGAAAACCAAAGGGATAAGTCACTTTTGAAAACCCTCAGAGATTCAAACCCCGACCTCCCCGTCACGAGCAATCCAATTAATTGCGAGCGTGACGCCTTATACCACGGTACCTTCAGTGCTTGTTGACATAAAAACGAACATTAACTTCATAATTAGCTAATATCTCTTATCTATTGGGTCTTAGATGATAAACGGTGACTCTACCGTTAAATGACGTCACTTCCGTGTAAATACATGCAACTTCTCCGTTAGAATGGCTATCAGCGCATTCTGACGAGCCTTCGAAACATCAT
>CABFWB010010145.1:0-10237 GCA_902151455.1 Timema bartmani | reverse complement strand
TTGAATGGGGCGACAGGCAGAGTGAATCTTCGTAATATTACATCGTTTGAATGGGGCGACAGGCAGAGTGAATCTTCGTATAAATGTCCCCAAAACTAAGGGCCCGTTCTTACTGTCAGACCGACACTTTTATCGGGCCGATAAAAATGTTGGAGACACTACTGACTGTACTATTTATATTCCAACCCGATGAAAGTGTCGTGTCGGAAGTTAATCGCTCGAAGGATTATATTGCGCAGTTCACACTTGTGACTACCTCCAGTCTTGCAAGTAGACTTTCAAACGTGATCATAGACATTATAAAATAATTTAAGAACTTTGTTTCGGCGCTTCTCAATTCACCAATCAACGTTTTAGATGTTCCTAGAGAAAGTCTTTCAGCAAAGATTTGGTGCACCTAATTTATTTATTTTTTCACTTTCTTCCGTCTTATATTATAAAGGTACCACATTACAACCAGCAATTCGTCGTAATCCATCGCAGCCAAGGAGTCTACTCCACTGGACTGAATTGACAACAATTATGAACAAAAAGTGTCGGTTCGACATAGTGTGGGCGATTGTTTGTTATAAGTACGGATCGGGGAATGATTGTCAGCTTAATATAAATGGACAACTGTTAAAGAGCAAGCGAATGATTTTGTGTATCTGGGCAGAATATTCCGTAAAATTGGAAGAATAGAAGGTGAAATCGACAGATGGGTGAATGCATTTCGAAGAGTAGTTTAGTTGGATGTATGTGGACTATCACAAAGAATGAAGTAGCATCGAAAGATCAAAGATGGCGGTCTATAAAAGTGTGTTAACGCCAACAATGTTTTATGGATGTGAGGCCTGGGTTTGTCAGGAAAAACACAAGAACAAGGTGAATGCGGTTGAAATGAGATATCTAAGAAATGTTTGTGTAAAAACTTGTTTGGACAGAGTCTGTGATGAATGGGTGCTGAAGGAGTGCGGTTTGAAAGGGAATCCAATAGGACAATGTGAAAGAAGTGTCCTACGTTGGTTTGGGGCATGTTGAGAGGATGAGTGTGGATCAAGTGACGAAGCAAATATATGAAGGTAGAGTGTGTGGATCAAAAGGAAGGGGTAGATCATGTAAGACGTGGTTAAATGTTTTGGATGAATGTGTGAAAGATAGAAGCATTAAGAGTTATAAGAATAAAAGAGCATGTATGACTCAGTGTATGGATTTTGTTGAAGAGAAGGGAGTATGCAAGGAGAGGGAAGTGTGGAGGAAGTGAGGATGGATTAAGTACGGAGTTGTTTTTTTAGCTATGTCCGCAGTTTCTTGCCTACCCCGTTAGGGAACGGCGTGATTAGGTATGTATGATGTGCTATGCTAATTAGTTTAGGAATGGTACCGGCCAAATGAACCGTATGTCGAGGGGGGAAAAACCCAAATTGTTTCTTACGAATAAATCAAAGTGTCAAGAGTATAAAAAGCGATGTGGAGAATGTCCGCTGCCCTAAGGCCCCCTCCCAATAGCGGTGTTTCCTTGATGACTCAGAGCATCTCACGTACCAAGGTCGACTGCTGGAATCTCACAGGTCATTTCCTTCAACTACATTGCGTCTCACGGGGCTAGGACAGCTACACTGCGTCACACGGAGCTAGGACTGACAACTACACTGCATCTCACGGAGCTAGGACTGACAGCTACACTGCGTCTCATGGAGCTGGGACTGGCAACTATATTGCATCTCACGGAGCTAGGATTGGAAGTTATATTGCATCTCATGGAGCTAGACCGGGCAGCTACACTGCGTCTCACGGAACTAGGACTGACAGCTATACTGCGTCACACGGAGCTAGGACTGACAGCTACACTGCGTCTCATGGAACTAGGCCTGACAGCTACACTGCGTCTCATGGAGCTAGGACTGGCAACTATATTGCGTATCACAGAGCTATGGCTCACAGCTACAAGACTACTCAGTGTTTGATATATTTGCTAGGACTCTACAGGACTCCACATGGATCATGTTAAGCACGACATGAGCTAGGAAATAGTCCAAGTGGTTTACCACCCTCCTCTTCCCCCCACCTAGCATTGGCGCTTACCTAATCAATCCTTCTCAGTGCTACCAAAGTTCTACTGCAACTTTATCATTTGTTTCCATTTACGATGTAATTAATGAGTGCTTATTCTGTCGAGCGGAGGAATACAGGTGAAGCTGTCGCGGATAAACCAAGACAACGAACCCATACAAGTATCTAGGTGGCATGTTAGTGTTGCCGATTGTTTGTCAGATATTGTGTGACTTGCCCCATTTGCACGAGGAGAAGGGGGGAGTTCCCATTCGACTGCATTTCATTCCCATTCTTTGACGAGAATAGCTTTACGTCATGTCACGATCTTACTATCAGAGTAATGTTTAGTGTGAGCTGTGGGTTGGTGGGGAGCGTAGGTTGGGGTACCTACTTTTACATGTACAGAGTGTACTAGGAGCTCGGCGTGTTTTTACAATATCAATATAAACAATTAACTGCACCAAGTGTCCTAGGAGCTCAACGTGTTGTTTACAATATCAATATAAACCATTAACCATAACCATTAACTGCACAAAGTGTCTTAAGAGTTCAATGTGTTGTTTACAATATCAAGATAACTCAATTAACCGCACAAAGTGTCCTAAGGATTCAGTGTGTTGTTTACAATATCAAGATAAACAATTAACTGCACCAAGTGTCCTAGGAGTTCAGGGTGTTGTTTACAATATCAAGCTAAACAATTAACTGCACCAAGTGTCCTAGGAGTTCAGTGTGTTGTTTACAATATCAAGCCAAACCATTAATAACGCCTATTTTCCTAAAACCATGACCTGTTGTTCACAATATCAAGATAAACAATGAACTATACCGAAAATCTTAGGAACTCAGTATGTTGTTTATAATACCAATATAAACAATGAATTAAATCGAACTTCCTAGAAGTCTGGCTTGATGAGCGCATCAAAATATATACTTTTTGTTGTTGTTGTTGTTGAAATTGTCATATAAAAATGTGGCCAATAAAAAGAGAATGACCCAAACGGACGAAGGAGCGACCATCACTTTAATAATCCTCATTTCCTCGGAATCTAACTGTAGCGGATGATGGAACTCATTAGCTCGGGTGGGCCTTCTTGTACAGTGCGTGCGTGTTGTCGGTCGACATAACGAGTGGGTTGCTGTAGCGTCAACTGCAGGGGCAGCTCACAATCTGATGGCTTTATTTTGTACACGTGTACACACCGACGAGTACACTCCACACACTTTTTATCCCTCTTCACAAATCTAACTTATATTCTCTCTCTTTCTTTTACTGTTGCTGGAGCTTGTTCCTGGAATGCTCTTGATCTAAATATTAAAATTGCTGCCGCCATAAAATCCTTTCATCTTAATCTTGATCAAGGTCTGCAAGCAGTCTCGATGTTAGGTGAAATGTAGAGATGCAGTATGAATGTGTGTGTGTGTGAACTAAAATTATTATTATTATATTTAAAAATGTATTTAATCAATATAGTTAATAAATACTATCATCATTATTTATTTTTTAAATTATTCGCTATCTCCATCATGTTTAAATATGTTACGTGTAGTGTAATGACATGTGAATGTGTGTGTGTGTGTGTGTGTGTGTGTGTGTGTAGTGATTGGGTGCATTAATGTTTCTATTTTTATCTCCTGTAATTAGTTCTAATTTACTCATTTATTTTATTTTATTATGTTCAGAAATACACAATTGTGTGTGTGGGAATTATTTTTGATTATTAATTATTATTATTACTATTATTAGTCCAAATAAATAGCTCAGCCTGCTAGAATACTCGAGCAGACATTCATAAACGCCAAGAAATCAAGTGGGTAGATTCCTTGGAAGAGCTGTCCGGCAGTAGGAGAACAAACAGGGGAAGGTAGAAATACAAATGACAATACAACTTATGTCGTGACCCCTTGATTAATTGATAACATTCGATAGAGAAAACTCCATTCCACGCTCCTATAATAGCTGACCTTTGTTTCCCGGGCATTTAGATCGTGATCAACCAAAATAAGTGGATTTTTTGGAAGTTTCAAAGTGGAAAATGTCAATTTATAAACCATGTTTACAAGTCTATATATGTATTATTATTATTATTATTATTATTATTATTATTATTATTTTTAGCACCGCGTCTTGGTTACACGCATATGTACTAATTACGCTAGTGTGATAGGGATGAGAAAAGTTAAATTTGGATGAAGTGTACCCGCATTTGCGTGGGATATTGTAAAACTAATAAAGAAAATCCACCCGGCCGGTACTCGAGGCTTGATCTCCCCGTCATCAACTTTTTAAGGCTAGCGGCCCCCTTGTGAAGGGAACTAGAATTTCGTGACACCCTTGAAAGAATTTTCGTAAGCGTTTTATTTTTTTTGCATGGTTTATTTTTTATTCAAAGTAGAATATATCAGAGTAAACATAATAAACAATTATACCGTGTTTTAAGTTTGAAGATATTTAAAATTAAAATAAACATTTTTATTTACTCCCTTACAAAGTTAATTGAAATATATAAATAATAAAAACATTGACTGAAGTAAATAAATACAATTATAGACTAAAATATCGCACTAACCAGCCACAATGTTAGATCACTAATACTTAATAATACCACTAAAAAAAGATTATTATGTAGTCAACAAAAGGAAAACAGCTATTTTCTCACAGTGTGCCGTAGCAGGTACAATTCAGATAAACATTAAAAAACAAAACTTTATTCAGTTTCTTTATATTCATTAATTTGTGGTAATATAGTCTCTTTATTATATTTTCTTAACCCCCACCCCGCACCCCTCCAAAACCTTGAGGCACCCTGACCTTGAGGCACCCCTAACCTATCTCAAAGTTCTCCCAAGTGCAGCGGTTGAGAATCACTGCGCCTTAGACAGTGCAGCCACCTATGCGAGTCTTTGGTAATATCGATAAAGTGTTTTTTAACTTGATGCCCTCACTGAAATACTTTGGTTCGAATCCCGGAATGGTTGAAATCCATTCATCGAACGGTATAGAAGGTAGAAGAGGAGTGTTCTGTGGACCAGATATTCCAGATCGTAACAGGAGCTGAATCGTTTCTTTATTCTCTTTGCGGATTGTTTTTTTAGGCTTATTTTTTTATGGAGACTTGATAGACGTTTTAACCGCCTCTCGTACAGGGATACTTCCGTTTAAATGGGCCGTGACGTATTCTCCTCGTTTATTAGATATTAAAATTTGAGTCCAGGTAGAACGAGAGGTTCCGGATGACAGGCAGGTTCCAGGCAGATATTCCAGCAACACGCACAAGCGGACATCTGGTGGCATTCTCCAGCTGTGAGCTTGCTTTCACTAGTACCTTACCCGTGGTCACTCTCGCAATAAAATGGACCACCGGTGACGAGGGGATTGAGGTTCGAATCTCGATCGGGTGTACTCGAGTTGTTTCTTTTTTTTACTAAATGGGTTTACACTCTCCCTTCAGGCAAATGCATGTACACTTCCCCTAAATTCAACCCTCCCTCATCCCCTAAATTCAACCCTCCCTCATCCCTAATACTAGAGTAATTAGTATATATGCGTATAGCGGGTAGTAAGACATGGTGCTAAATAAACAACAAGTACCTACTTTACCTTGCGTTCAACTCTTTTGCTTGTAAAATAACCTGCTCTAAATAGCTCAATATCTGCCTTGCATTCAACTATCTTGCTTGTATAATAACCTGCTCTAAATAGCTCAACATCTACCTTGCGTTCAACTATCTTGCTTGTATAATAACCTGCTCTAAATAGCTCAACATCTGCCTTGCGTTCAACTATCTTGCTTGTATAATAACCTGCTCTAAATAGCTCAACATCTACCTAGAGTTCAACTATCTTGCTTGTATAATAACCTGCTCTAAATAGCTCAACATCTACCTAGCGTTCAACTATCTTGCTTGTATAATAACCTGCTCTAAATAGCTCAATATCTACCTATCGTTCAACTCTGAGAGCAGCATACATCATTTTTAAATAAAAAAGGTATGTATTAAGAACACAAGTTTTAAAAAAGGTTAAAATAATCATTGTAAAATGAAAAAAACAATTTCAGTTATTTTAAATTCCCTGTTCACGGGTAAAGAATGCAGAAAACTGTACTTCAATGCTATTTCTAGTTTGAAAGTAATCTTGTATCGAATATCCCGGTTAATTGTGTATAATAAAAAATCTGTTAATTGACAGTGAGACGGGCTTCTATGTTTTAGAATAACTTTGCTGTTTTTTTTATAACAGTATTAGATACTTAAGTTACCTCAAAGGAACCGCAAGGCGTTTGTTACTGTGGGTGGATTCACACGTTCGCCGGGAAAAAAAACAAGCGCAGAACAGAAACGCGGTCACGTGGCCACGATCTTTAAACCAATCACAAGATGTCCCGCCTAATCGGCGCGAGCTGTTCCGCTCAAGTTCAACTAATCTCTAATTTGTCCGCTCTGCCCGAGATGTTCGGCACAAGAGAACCAATCAAATCTCGGAACAAACCATCTTAAGTCAATGCGCATGCACATTTGACAACACATGCGCTGTACAGCCATAAACAAGCAGACAGCTTCGTTGACCGTTGTGAGGAGATTTGAAATAACCCGTTAATGTAAAGTGGATGTATCGATGTATTGTATTGTGCCACGACACAGCATTATAATTTGTAAACATCCACCGGGAGAATGATCTATAATATACATTAACCGGGAAAATTATCTAGAATATACATTAACCGGGAGAATGATCTAGAATATACATTAACCGGGAGAATGATCTAGAATATACATTAACCAGGAAAATGATCTAGAATATACATTAACCGGGAGAATGATCTAGAATATACATTAACCAGGAGAATGATCTAGAATATACATTAACCGGAAGAATGATCTAGAATATACATTAACCAGGAAAATGATCTAGAATATACATTAACCGGAAGAATGATCTAGAATATACATTAATCGGGAGAAAGATCTAGAATATACATTAACCGGGAGAATGATCTAGAATATATGTCCATCAACTAAAAACTAATGTTGATAATGAGCTGTTTTAAGTTAGCGTTGCAATGCATCATGGGTCAACAAACAGCGTGTGAATTCCTGCGCCAATGAGGAAGATTCTGATTTCTATTTTTGGTGAACGTGTGACTCAAGCTTTAATTCTGATTTACTGTACCTATATTCGCCTGGATATGGGATGAGTAAAAATTATAATTGGCTAGTAATGGAACCTTGACCTCCAAAAAGCGGCTCCTAGCACGCTCGCGCACACACACCCAACTTCCCGTACTTCTGAGGAAGATGGACCCAACCGGTCGTTATTTAACTCAGTAATCTTGAATAATTAAGATGAACAAGTAATGATTGTCACACGAAAGCGGAAACTCGTGATAATTCCTTTGCACACACAATTACTGACGAACATAAAGCGTGGCCTAATTATGCACTAAATATGAAGATGATCATGGTTTCGTGGAAAAGGTATATTCCTTGGCGTCCAGCTGGGATGTGATTACCAGCGTAATAGGAATATAATCACCGCACTACACGCGTCATGCATACATAGGCACTTGATGCGTTGCTTGGAACCTTTCTGTCTATGTCGCGTTCGTAAGGCTGGTTATTAAACAGCAGGTATCTGTTGTGTAGTGTCGACTTTCATTTGGGACAGCAGGAGTCAAGACAACATTTTATAACTCAAGAGACAGGGACGGTCCACGCATGTCGACTGTAATTAGCAATGCCAGGCAAATAATATCATATAGATTAAATACGAGTACTTTAAGGTGGGGTTGTCTACTTTGAGGGACAGAAGAGTAATGGATAAATGTTCGAGATATTTACACTTCTAGCAAAAAATCCAAAGTGAATTATATAATGAGTAGATGTGTGTTCAAGAGATATTTACACTACTTGCAAATGATCCAAAGTGAATATATAATGAGTAGATGTTGATCAAGAGATATTCACACTTCTAGCAAAAAATCCAAAGTGAATATATAATGAGTAGATGTTGATCAAGAGATATTTACACTACTAGCAAAAAATCCAAAGTGAATATATGAGTAGATGTTGTTCAAGAGATATTTACACTACTTGCAAATGATCCAAAGTGAATATATAATGAGTAGTATGTGTGTTCAAGAGATATTTACACTACTTGCAAATGATCCAAAGTGAATATATAATGAGTAGATGTGTGTTCAAGAGATTTAAACTACTAGCCAAGGATCCAAAGTGAATTCATCACGACTTTTACCCTACTTACCACAGGTGGTTAATGTTACAACGATAACAAATCTATTTTGACAGTCTACAAAATAGTTTGATCACATTACATACAAATGGCAGATAAGACGTGTTAAATCTTAATGAGCGAATCATTCCCCCTTAAACCAATTTAAAGAAATATGTTCGTGTGTAATTGTTTACATAGAAGTACCTCACTTACCGAGAAACTGCTTTTCATCTCAAGCATAAAAAGCTGTGCCTGTGTAATTTTTTTGTGAGCGTGTGGCTATGTAATGTGGTAACATGTAAAATACACTGGGAAGGACTCGGGTCTACGCCGTTTAAAACGCGCGCTATAGCTAGAAAAAAAAAATACGACACAACATTTTTTATTTTTTTTTACAATCCTTTAGTGTTTTTATGTTTTTGTCTCGTCGCCTAATCACCGCTCATTTGTAGGTTTTACAACTTCTAAATATCATTATAATTCCCCTCCACACTCCTCAGTAGCTCCTTCCATTTCTTACGAGCCAGTTTCAACCACAGATACAACCACCAGCTTCTTAGGCATCTCCTTCCAATCTTTGCTTTCTAAATGATGAGTCTGATGCTTTAGCTCAGCTGATAGCGTGTCTATCTACTGAGATAAGGACCGGCTACACGGAGCCACACCGCACCACACCGCACCACACCGCACCGTACCGCACCGCATCTTCCCGGTGGGATGCTATCCATGTTTTTAAATACAAGCGGTTACACAAGTCCGCACCGCACCGGGCGCGGACGAATAGTCGAGAGAGCGTTGCTACGCACTTTTGCGGTGCGGTGCGGACCGTGTAGCCACCAACCACCGGAAATAAAATGTTCGGGAGCTTCCGAACTTTGTTTTCATGGTAACCAGTGATAGGCGTTTCTTTCACAGCCGTGTCACGTGTGACGCTGTAGTCATTGTTTCTAACATTACATACAAGATAAACAATATTATATACAACAACTTATTGAACAACAAACATTATTTTTAATTATTAGCCAACTTAAAACTTTATTCTACGTAGTTAATAGCTAACTTAATTTTATGGAAATAGGTGAACACCTATGCAAGTAAAGATAAAAAAATACAAACTTATTTTGTAATAGAACTCAGCCTATAAAGAATATAAAAATGGTTAGAAAATGTGGTGCGGCTCGTGTAGCCATACCTATAAGGATCCCGGGTTTGATTCCTGACATGGCCGAAAATGGTAAAATTGGTGAAATATGGGTTTCTTCTTTTCAAAGTGTGAATTAACTGCTGGGGGGCTGGATGTTGTGTGTCTGTTCTAGATTTAAGTTAGTTTATAAGTCGTGTGCTGATATAATAAGTCGGTTCAAAAAGTGCACGTTAATTACCGCAAATAAATATATAAATTTTAATGACGAAAGGAAAAAGTCTGGACAGTAAGTCCACTTTTTTTTAAAATTCATCTTCGAGTAAGGTCCGTGTGAATTACATAACCTATAATATGGTTTTGGAGGTGATCATCCATTGCAATTTGTTTTCACGGCAAATGTTTATTTTCAATCGAGGCAAAAAAAAAATCCTTCAGATGAATAATTTTATTAAGTTTTGGTGAAAAAAAAAGGGTGGTTCGATTAGAATAGGATTTTGTTGGATATAAAGACTCATTTACATTTTAGATATTTTGATAAATTCATGCTATTCTTATATTTTAAAAATTATAGTTAATATAAGCTATATACAAGTCATTTTAAATTTTCTGATTTATTTAGAGGATTTGAATGTTTATAATTCTTGCTCGCATGGAGAAATATATAAACCAGAGCAGAGGAACAACGGTGTGAGAGACCTAGGCACAGGAACAATGGTTGAGAGGCCTATGCAGCACAGGAACAACGGTGTGGGAGACCTAGGCATAGGAACAATGGTTGAGAAACCTAGGCACAGAAACAACGATGTGGGAGACCTAGGCATAGG
>CABFWB010010144.1:0-10237 GCA_902151455.1 Timema bartmani | reverse complement strand
TCATCAAAATCTCGAGTTCAATTTTTTTGACGATCACCATACTTTCTCTACCTGTAAGATAGAGAGAAAGTAAAAATAAAGTGAGTGTGTGTGTTAAAAAAACCAATCCCTTTGAGATAAGATGGAAATCTGAAATTTGGAGGACCGTAAGAATATTCACCTCCTTAAACAATAAAATTCTATGAAATTTGAGATATGGGTTTAAGGAAATGGGGAGTGAAAGAGGGTGCTAAAAATAGGAAATATGTTTTAACTGAGGTAGAAAATTGAAATCTGGCAAGCACTAGAGAGTTATATAAGCATTAAAATTTCAAATTTGCAATTGAAAGTTGAATGGGAGCTCTAAATTGGGATTTTCATAGTTAGCTTGATATTGTACAAGGAAGACATATAAATGCCAGCAGCCAGATGTTTAACTTCTTTATTTGATATAGCTTGATATAGAGCGAAGAATGTATCAGCCTGCTAGTAAATTATATATGTGAGATTATTTCACCCAAAAATATTATGTAACTACCTTTAAGTCCCAGATATAACCATCAGGAAGGTTACAAGAGAATAAAAGTATTTTATTTGATTCAAAAGTAGAATAAGTACAATGATCGATTATCAAAATAATCACAAATGGTATAACGTAGAAACAGGGCCGCAGCTAGAGGAATTGGCGCCCCCCTCCCCTCCCAAAACGTTTCCATCCAGTCATATCGGAGCAGGTGTTGGTGTCGGATTGTATTGTATACCTGTTGCAGATGTAATACATTAGCTGTATAGCAAAAATCTTGTTATTATTTTTGTGGCTTGCAATTATGGTCCCGTTTATAATTTGCTAATTTGTATTAAATAGTAACAAAATTTTTTTTTTTATAATTTAATTTTTTTATTAAAAATCAACTTATATAGATAATTTTATTCAATAGCCTTTGATGTTTATATGAACTTAAATAGCTGTTGTACTAAAGAGAAAAATTGTAAATAGTTTGAATTGAATGAAGAATACTTTTTGTTTATAATTAAATGATACCCCAATTACTTATGAAAAAATGTAGAAGTAACATTATTTATAAATATTAACAGAATAATTTTATACTTACAGTTTCACCTTTATAGCCTTATCAGTGAAAAATCATTTACTAGTTCATCGTAACTAATACTTTTAGCAATATATTTTTCTATTTATATAATTGCCAAGTGTGGCTTGACCTGTCTTGACCCATTGATTACCTTAAGTAATTTTTGATTATTTTCAACTTACTAGAACCTCGTTCGAACAACGCATTAGTAACTGGCAATTTTAAAAATTGTCTGAAAGCAATTAATAATATTGTAAATGATGTGGCTATGGACATTTTGTGAATTAAATTTAATAGGTCAATAGAGATTGGTTTTAAAAAATACTGACTTTTTTTCAAATAATAAACTGGCTTGAAACCTAAAACTAGCTACGTCCCCTCTATTTCAGAAGCATCAAGATCCTTATCTTATTTATTTGCTTAGTGTTTTGCACTAGCTTTTAAATCTTCTACGGTCATAAATTGCAAAAACTTGCCCGTTAAAAAATCAAAGTCATCTAACACTTCACTAAAATATTTAAAATACCATTCCATTTGTTCTAAGACTTTGTCCAAAATAACATGAAAGTCCATACTGAACCTTTGTTTTGGTGTCAAAGTCCTCACTTTCTTCCAAAGTCAGTCTTTTCTTCTTCTTTGCCCTTTTCTCCTCGAAGAAGCAGTCAATTTCAAGAGATGTTGCAGGCAGATGTTCGATGCTTCACCCAGTATAACATTAATACCTGTATCTCGGAAGCCTTGTAAAGCATATTTCATTCTAGTCACGTGACTAACTGCACGGTCCACGGTCATATCTTTGTGCTGTAGCTGTTCATTCTTGCGGGAGATCTGATTTAGTATTTTGTCTCACATAACAGATGAACAAACAAAATTAAAATTAATTATGTTAAGAAGATTTTTAACCACTGAAACAATCATGGAATTGAGGGTTGTTAAAAATTTCTTCTAAGGCTTCGACGACTTTATAAAGTTGTGAATAAAGTGCACGAACAGCAGAATATTTGGATGCCCATCTTGCATCACAGTGACGCTTGAGAATGGTAGAAAGTTTGTTGGATAATATTTGCCACCTTTTTATACTGAAAGCAAATAATTTGTACAGTTCTTGTACGGTTTCAAAAATATTATAACATATGGGGACACTCCAGCAGCGTGAACACCAACCAAGTTCAATGAATGAGCAGCACATGTCATAAAACGTGCATGGCTGTTAATTGTTTGTATAGGGGCCTGGACTCCTGAATACTTCCCCACCATACTGGAACCACTATCGTATGTTTTCCCTCAATAATTATGAATATCAAGTTCATAGTGTACTGTTTCTCTGGCAAATACTCACCTCTCTTTATTAACTTATAGTAAAAGGAAGCAGGAATTAATCACCACCATAGATTCACGAGTTCATTCTAAAGAAATATATATATTACAATTTTTAGTAACAAACAATTTATTACAACAATAGCGTAAAAGAATTAAGATGAAACAAAATACAATAATGCCCCTTTTCGTTTTAAAATTAACAAAATACTAAAAAAAAATGTATTATAAATAGGATCCTTCCCTTCCCACCCCAGAAACATTACATGTAATTTACAAGGAGCCAATATTGACAATATGAGAGTTACAAACACTAACTTTTTGCCATCCCTTTTTATAGAAGTCAATTTTACAGAATAGGCAAGTCAAAGAAAAGAGGTTAAAAAAATAAAACCATGAAACTCACCGAGCTTATTTTACCACATTAAAGAAAGTAATTAATATAATCTTTTACTCTCCGCCAGCATGCTATGGATCAAAAAAAGGTCCACGTTTCATCTCGAAATAAAAATATGAGAGAAAGAGCCGATAAAAAACTCAAATACCTCAAATGGAATTTTTTCTTGCGTCTCTTTTCGCAAAATAGTCCACACAATGTATCAAACCGCCAAAAGGTGGCACACCGTTAATGTTTGATACCTTGTTCTAAAAATAAACAGAAATAATTACTATTAGACATATAAAAACAAAAGAGAATATTTTAAATCACTAATAATGAAAACAAAGGAAATTTAGTACGTAAAATAGTCATGTTAAGGAAAATAGTTACGAAGTTACCGACGTCAGTGTCACCATCTGTCGATCTCGCAAAAAAATCAATCTAGACTTCCGTTCCTCTTCTGCGTAATGGACAACATCGCGCTGAAGAAGTGTGTACTGCTTGATCTCGGCACCAAATCACAACAATTCAATATAGTTGATGTCCAAAAGTAGGTTGAAAGTTAGTCTTGTGTTGCCACACAATTAAAGTATAAATACATTCTTCTATTATATTTTTAAAAAAAAGTCCTCAGCACAATTGGCTTCAAATTTTGTAGAATCTCTTCAGTTAAAACAGCTCCAGTCGTTTCACTAGTTTTTATGAAATCAATGAAACTTCCTTCAATAGAACAAACAGCCTCCGAAACTTTCACTTACCTAATAATCTGGCACATTTTTTCATGATGGGCTACATCACGTGTACAATCAAATGAAATTGAGAAATATTTTGGCCTCAAGTATAATTGTATATGAACATCAAAAAGCCAAGTTGTTGACTGCACAAAAAAAATGCAATCAACAATAATTCTGAGAATTTACAACCATTTCTCTTTTTCTTTTATAATCATTTCCTGTAGTTCAGTATGTATTTTATTTCCCTCTTTAATATTTTTTTTGAAGATTTTCAAAGCAACATAGTATTCAAGGTGCTCTACAAAATTTTCATGCTCTGAAATTAGAGGGTGTAGTTTTTTCCATTCCGAATATCCTACTTTTGGATTTGGCAAACATGTACTAGAGTGCTTTCCAAATAGCATGCTTGGGAAACAGTAAATAGATTTTTCTCTTCACTGTATATGAGCCAATTTTGATCTACACTTTCTCCGTTCAAAAGTTTTTTTATGGAATCAACTTCCCGTAAAATGCTTTTTTTCCCTGCATTAATTGATAAAAGAAAATGGCCCGTTTAATTTTATTCTGTACCTTGTTCAACTAATAATCTTCTCACATGGTCATTCAAATCATATCATGTTGTGGGATCATTAAAATTTAATTAGTTAATTTTTCAAATCCGGTTCCTGTACATCTTCATAAGAAGTAAATGTTGGGAACGACTGGTTAAGACTTGGTGTAGAACACTCTGAATGTACAATTATATTACCAGTTACATTCTTAGCTACTTTAGTAAAGTTTTCATTTTCTAAAAGTGTTTATGGAGATGGCCTCCTAGTCAATACCTTGTTGTCGTGGTAGCGCAGATTTGAGGGATCAACCTTCTTTACCCAGCCCAGTAATTTATAGTGCTTAGCTTGGACTCTCTTGTTTTTTTCCATTCTCAACATAATTTAAATTTAGCTGAGGAGCGTGTTACAGTTTATATGTTAAATGTGAAATGTGAAGTTTGCTCGTCCGTGACACTGTGATGACATTTATTTGATTAACATTGTTTGTAAATTTGTATGACTTTATAGATTGATTTGCGTGTGAATTAGTGGACTTTGCCACGTGTGTTTGTCAAAATGGACTCACTTTTATGCTTAAAGGAAATTGTATAGTATTTAGGTCTTTCTAACTATGAAATTAGATAAATTTATCAATCTTACATTTAATATAAAAAATCAACAATTTTATGGCTCCCCATCAGCTCAATGCATGGGGCGACTGGCACTGCTGCCATCTTACGCCCCCGCTCTGGCCCTGCGTAGAAAGGTATAGGCATTAAAATGTATCATAACAAATCGCTAGAGTAGGTTGCCCATATTGTAAACATTATTGATACCTATAACAATTGATGTGATATGAATGAATGGGCCCGTAACCTTTCAATTTGAAACATTTTAATGATTTGAAATAAAATTTTCACTAAAGGTGAAATTGACTAGAAAGATTTGAATAAGAGACATTAACATAATTCAACATTTTACTTCACTTATGGCGAAATTGACTAGAAGATTAGAATTGGAAATATTAACATAATTCAACATATCACTTCATATAAGGGGATTTTCTCTGGAAAATTAGAATTTTTAACTGGATCTTCCTAAGGCGAATATTTCGATTAGAGCGACGGTCAGTAATAAACCAAAAAGCCAGACACTTGGAGCAAAAAAAGAGATCATTCTCAGACGAGAACAAGCAAAGGTTCTCCATAGCGTTAAATGACATTAATCATGATAATAGCATATCCCCAAAGACAGTCTACAACTCTAACCATAATTACAAATTTCAATTCGCAAGCCCAAAACAGTGATTTTGAAAAGATCCCTCCCCCTTTATCCAAAAGATAATTTCAACGATTTTTAATAATCCCTTAAATTAATACGCCGCTCTCACCTTTTCCAAGTCAACGGTGCAATGAGTGACAATACTGGCAAAACATCCCAATATATATCGAAAATGGACAAGCATGTTCACATAGAGTGGTGAGGATAGGAGGGAATGAGGAAGGGAAAGGGGGGAGGACCGACCCAGCGGGGACTCTGCCGGTCACCCAATGAACTAGAAGCTTCGTGAATGGCCCAGGTGGAGGAAGGGGCAACTAAGCGCGCCAAACCACCTTCAGTTGTTTTCTCTCGAGCATTGCTTTTCAACCCCTTCTCTCAATAGAGAAGCTGTTGTTTTTACAAAGGAACAATAAAGTAGATCAACAGGGACCTTTATTTGATCCACACTCAAATATGCAAAAGCCCAAGTACCTGGATCTAGCAGTTTAACCATCAATAAAATAAAATATTCAATAATACAAGTTAATGGGAGATCAAGGATATGCTAGATGTAAAAGCATAAAAAATGAATAGAAGTTGACATTAGCCCAGAGGCCGTTTTATTATCATGATCCCAATGTCAACAATATTGTGATGATTGACAGCGGACAATGCGTCATAGTTACAATATACAACAGGTAGTGAATAAACGTACCAATGTACAAGAAATAAATACGTTAACAAATCTACATATCATTCATAGAAATATAACTGAATCAATTCTAAGGATATCTATTCTTATCCGATATTAAATATTTTAGACTGCCTACTGTTATTATAACTCATAACTTATACATAACTACTAGTATGTTTATGCGCATAACCATACACATGGCTAAGCTAGTCACAAGCTAAGTTATAAGCCTAGTCCTACAATCCGTGAGGTGGAGCAACCTACACATTAAAGGGGCTTAATATCTTTCTTACTAATTTACAAAGTCCATAATACAGGTTGAAAAACATCTATTTAATTTCTACTGGCGTAACAATTCAAAACATGATTACTAAGCTTATACGATCCATCTATACTGTCTACCACTGTAAGGTTGGATGCCAACCATAATATAGCGCGACATAGCCTACTAAGATTAAATAACATATTTTTATTTGACTATATTACACTTTAATCTAAGCTTAAAGCCTGATGTTCAAAACATGCCTCAATTCAAAACAAATCTAATAACCTAAGAAAATTAAATAAGTGCAAAAATTAACAATTAAATATGCCGAAGCATTATCTAAATCAATCCCTATATAATTATGTTTCTATTTAACGGTTCCCCAATTTACAACTAAAATTAAATTATAACAAGTACTTTTCCAATATAATGTATCCTTACATTTTGTGTGTGTCTAAATCCTAAAAGCATCAAAGAATACTCGTCTCTTGCCGGGTACACGCTTATATTCAGATTGCACAGTGGGGAAAATGTGGAAGTGATGATACACAAGTTCAATGATGTCACCATCAGCAAATTATCATGAGTTTCTATCCTTGACACCTGCGCACAGCGTCAAGAGGGATATAATACGGGGGTTAGGGAACACCACGTGATCACTGAAGAGTGCTTAGAACCTTTGAGAGACAAAATATCCAAATGCTTGTGCAGACTTAACCTACATACTTTGTCGTCCATATTATGTTCTATATCAGGTTTATTTGTAATTTATAAACGAGATATTTCCCTCCTAAGCTTAATGAAATGGTCACCCGTAATCAACTTATTAAAGTTTTGTGCACGGGCAAGATAAAGCCTCTGGGATGTTTTGAACATGTTGTCTGGATTTCGGACAAGAAATGGGTACATCCACTTCTTCCGAGTTGAATGTTTAACTCTTTAAAATGAGTATTTTATATTATTAGCTTTATATAATTTTTACACACAGAGTAGAATAATTTTCAGCGTCAAAAAATATCCAGTCTTCTATTGATAATGTTGTATAACAAAAAGTTCAGAATCATTTGTCTTACCTTTTTCTATATAACGTCTTAACGTTCTCACAGGAAGAGAAAAATTGAACGTTTTCCTGGCGTGTGGTTAAGTTGTCCTTCCAGATAAGCTCGATGTCTTCCTGTATCCATAGAACTATACAATTTGTTTTGGTGGTATCTGTAAATATAAAAATTGAAATTAAAATATGATATTATTAATATTATATATATATATATAATAATAAATTATTCATCGAAAATTCTGTTTACAATAACATCGATTTGTACAGTGATAATATAACAATAATTTATTCAAAACAAAGATACAAATATCTTAAAGATATATAAAAATCAAATAAGAAAAGGCTTAATTCGTATTTAAAACTAGATTATATAAAAATGTAATTACAATTTAAGAAAATATAGATTAAAATTATAAATAAATAATTAAAAAATAAACAATAGTAATAAAAAATATGATAAATTATTACGATCAAATAGTATCGATGAGGAAATAGAAATAAAAGGTTTGAATCATATTGACTAACGTGTAATTTATCATCATTCCATCATGATAATTTATTTTTTAATATTGGGTAAAATCATTATTATATAAAAATAAAATTAATTTCACATTGAGAAAATTATAAAAAAATTTACTATACATAATATTCCTTTCAACATAACTGGCTTTAATAAGTAGAGAATCTGCACAGTGTAGAAGTTGGACGTTAAAACTAGGTGTAACACTATTGTTTGCTGTAAGCACAGTGAGTGTAACATGGATTAATCAAGTAGACTCCGCTATGTCTCAAGTTTTACACCTTATATAAGTCAAGTACTTTTCAGAGAGAAAACTCATCTGACATGACAGGGTTTATCAACCACTTGTCTGGGGAACCAACACCCCTCGCGAGACTCCTCTAAATCGTGATGGCCGTGTCCTTCGAGTGTAGCTACGCACATTGTACGAGCAGAGAGCAAATTAGGGACCAGCGGTCACTTTCCTGAAGTCAAACCTACCAGCAGCAACCAGCCGGGAAATCCAGACTTCCATCGGTGGGAGGAGATGGCTCCTCCTTACATGCGCACTAGACTCACAGGAAAGGGAGCTTCAGCACTGCCTAGGAATTTCCGCATCGGGGCTTTGATCTAGGTTGCCCTCCTAGGAATCGAAATTTGATTATATGATCTAGTGCTGAGTGCAGTGATTTACTGTTGACAAATTAACATTGAAACTATGGTTGTCCAAGACCGATAAAACTCGATTAGCCTCAGTGGATTGGACATTTGTTTGAAAGTGACCAAACCAATCAACAAAACGTTGACCATTGGTATAGCCTGAATCTGAACAAAGTGGTAGTGATTCTGGTGGAGACCCATTTATTAGTTCATTTATTTTTCGTTTTTGGGGTAAGATTAAAGCAGATAGAACTTAATTTTCATTGGCACTAATGCACAAACAGCAGCTACAGTCTTCCCAAAAAACCTTTTCCCAGTGTCACCTAACTTTAGTATTCTGTTAGGAATTTTTCAAATACTGGTTTCATCCATGTTAGAAATACGACCTGGGGGAATGTCGTAGTATAAATTATTGTAGAAATGTATTTTAATTTTGTTGAAACCCTTATTCCTGGCAATGCTAGTTGTCTGAGGTAGATGAAGAGATAAACAATGACTATCTAAAAATTCATAAATCTACTTTTCTCCTGCCATTCTCTTTAATTTATCAAAACAATGACAAAAATTGTTGCACCGTGATATTGAAATGTTAATAAGCTAATACTCTTAAATATCAATTCATAAAATTGATTATATAAATTCTGACAATATTTTACAAAATCTTGTTTCATTTTTTCGATAAAGGGTGGACTAAGCCATCCCAGCTTCTCAACACCAAAACCCTAAAATAAAAATAAGTTTAAACTTTAGTTAAATGTTAGAACAACTACATTTTCGATATACCTAAATAAGTATTACAATATTAAATCAAAAATATTTGTGTGTCAAATGTGGTAAATAGTTATGGTTTTGTGACGTTTCTTCAAATTGGATTCTCCAATAACTATCTGCCAGACAGCATGACGTACAGACGTACTGTATATACGTATTTATTAGTTGACTGACTCTTTCAAATACAGCAGGAGTGTACAGTTTTATGATAGTATTTTTTTTTACAAAATTCCTCAATATTTTGTATAAAATATTAATTTTAATACATTTAAATGGTATGTAATAGTTAAACAAATTAATGTACATAATAACTTAATAAACATTTACGATTGCATGTATGAATAAAATGTTAATGCAATGCATTTATATTTAACGCATTATATTTTTAAACCATCTTTTTATGTATTATGAATAGTTAAAGGTATAAAATTGGGCCAATTAATGATATAAAGCAGATGCAGTAATCTTAAAATGGTTTTGTCATATATAAATTGTAGATTAGATGCAAAAGTCTACACATACTTTACCTCAGAACTGATTGTGGACTTTTGCCCCAAGATAAGGTGATACACATATTATAACGCTTCAATGGACAATAACTTCACAATAAGTACTGAACATTGTCGTATATATGGGTGTTTTGATTTACATAGAAAATCTTTTTGTTATAGTATATTTCAATAAAACATTGCTAACACGTTTTATAAAGATGATATTATTACTTCGATGGGAGCTTTAAAATATCTTACCTCATTGGTTTAAACGACTTTATACCAACACAATAAATTGGCGTTTGTCAATAAGCCACCTGCTACTAGCAGGCATCATTGTTGCTAACCAAGCTCAAACAATGCAAATTTTTATAATATTATAATTCTTGCCTGGTGCCGGCTTTAAACCTTGTCTACATTACTCGACTCGTTTACTGCATTTTTACTTTCTCTCTATCTTACAGGTAGAGAAAGTATGGTGATCGTCAAAAAAATCGAACTCGAGATTTT
>CABFWB010010143.1:0-10239 GCA_902151455.1 Timema bartmani | reverse complement strand
CAGAAGCCTCCCCTTTTAGTCGCCTCTTACGACAAGCAGGGGTTACTGCGGGACTATTCTAAGCCCCGTCCCGCAGGGGAAGATATTGATTAGAATTGTCTATTACATTATATCAAATTACGGGAACTACAATAGTGAAGTGTACTATTGTAGGGATTATATATATTATTTTTGGATATTAATTGGAGCGGGTATTATGAATCAAGGCAGGTTTGAATGGGGGCGAGTCCTATTGTAACCCAATGTTACAACAGAACATAGAAGGACGGTAGGAATGCATGTGCAGCAGTTCGGTTTTAGGAGGGGCAGGTCGACTGAGGATGCTATCTGTGAGGCTATGAACCTGATCGATAGGTGTGGGAACAAGTATGTTGTAGGGATGTTCGTGGACGTCTCGGGAGCCTTTGATAACTTGTGGTGGCCAGCCCTTTTTTGAGAGGCTTAGGGGAATACAGTGCCTAGGGGATCTCTACATGGTCTTTAGGGACTACTATAGAGATAGATATGCGATCCTGAGGTGTCGGGGAGCAAAAATTAGTAAGAAACTAACAAAAAGCTGTCCACAGGGATCGGTCTGTGGACATGTTTTCTGGGACGTAGGGCTCGAGCCTGGATTGTTGGAACTAGAAGTTCTCCCTGGAACGGCAAGAGTGGTCGCCTTCGCTGACGAGCTGTTGGTAATAGTAGAGGCGAGGACGAGACAGGAACTTGAGACAAAGAATGGGGCTGTGCTTACAGGACTCGACCCTTGGTGTAAGTGGGTGAAATTGAGCTTGGCGCCAGCGAAGACGAATTATGTGCTGTTCAGGGGGGTTTTGAGTAGGGACCCCATACTTAAAATAGATGGACAGACAATTATACGGTGTGACAATACTAGGTACCTAGGGGTCACGTTGGACGAGAAAGGGAATTTCATATCACATGTGGAGAACGCGTGCAGTCGGGCCCTTAGACTAATGAATAAGATCATAAGCATCGGGATGAGAAAGTTTAGGCTGCCAATGAGATGTATTAAGTAAGATCTATCATCAAGCACTATTAGTCTTCATAGTGGGATATGGAGCCGGCGTCTGGGCGCATAAACTGAGGCAAGTGGTACAGAGTAAGAGATTGAGAAGCTTGCAGAGAGGTGTATTATCAGACTCTCGGGTGCGTACAGGACGGTGGCAACCGACTCGTTGTGCGTGGCCCTGGTTATCTGGCCTTTGGACCTTGAGGTGAGACAGAGGGCGGCTCTATATTGGCTAAAGAGAGGGGACCGGAATAGGGTCAAGAGGTTTACGAATGAAGGTGTTGAGACTAAAAGACAGATCCAGGAGGCCCGCCTGTAAAATAATTATGACATGGAAAGAAAAGGATTGTTTGGCTCACAGGTTCTGACCCCATTTGGCTCGTCTCGACGAAGGCTCCACACAACGTACACATCGCGGCTCGAGTAAAATCTAAATGAACTCAGAGACCGTGGATCGGCGTCCGCCTCCAAGTGCACCTCGCCCAAAGAAAAAACAAGAAACGATCGACATGCGCAGGTCCGTGCGCGCCGACGAGTTTGTCGCGATAGCACTGTTCTATTGGGCGGCGCGTGGTTTGAATTATGCCGAGGCTCAGCAAGCAAGTTATTCTAGAATAAGTGCACTACTACCCTTACCCCTTTTCCCATCCTTGCTTCCCGCGCTTTGAGAATACGTGATTGTTATCGAGTATATAAAATGGCAGGACTGGACTGTGCCGACACACATTTCTATACACGCTCTAGGTGAGACATTTTAGCGTTTGATAGGTTTAGTTTGTTCGTTTCGAAAATTCCTTTTCGGCACTATGATTTCAAAATTACCGTTTGGCAATATTAGATTGAGATTTAATCTTTGTTTACCAAAATAATTTATTGAGTCATACGCTTCTGGTACTTTAGTCACATCATGCGTATGATTGTGTTTCTTGCATTATTGAGAATTTAATATAATGTAGTTTGGTACTTTGTTGGTCAAACCGGGGGCCGCTAGCCTGTGTGTTTGGTCTGCTAGCTTTGTTAGTTGTTAGGTTACTGAATTTTAGTCAATCTTTCTATAATGCATTCTTCTTGTATATTTTTATTTCACCTTAGAAAGGCTGTCATGATAAACTTTTATCTAGGGCATCTTGCCAATTACTGTAGAAAATTGAGAGTCGCTGGTGGCGGCGAGCTAATTCCATTTTGGTAGTGCCTAAACCTGTAGGTTTTTATTTCTATCTTGGTCATTATAATTATTCTGGACTTAAATGTACGAAGGTAAATTTAACTATAATGTATTTGGATTCTTTTGTCGGCCAACTTTGAGCTCGGGGTCTTGCCCCAGGTTTTAATAATGATATTTTTTTAAAATGGCCATTATGTATGATGTTTGCAACTAGCGCTAGGCATGTCTCTTTTTCTCTCCCTCAAAGTATTGTTATTTTTTGAATAAAAAATAAAACTCTCTTGTAATCAACCTGTCTGTTATTTATGGGGATAGTTGTACAGAAAAAGGGGGTTACACACCTGGATGAGTGGCAAGAAGACTGAAATCGGGGTGACACGGGGAGGAGGACTACCGGATCTTCCCGGACATTAGGGAACGTCTAAGTATAGAACTTTTTGAGCCCTCATTGGGAATGATACATTTTAAAACGGGGCATGGCCCGTATAGAGCATCCCTCTACAAGAGAAGACAGACGGACACTGACAGATGCTATTGTGGGGAGGAAGCCACGCCCGAACATGTGGTGTTGGAGTGTGTGCTGACGGTTGGGGAGAGGGCGGAACTCCAGGTGCCACTCCAGGCCGGTACAATATATCACATAGTGCGGGATGTGGACAGGTGGAGCTTCCTTGACAGATAGCGGTTGACGCGTCAAAAAGGGAGGAGGCATACGTGCGACGACGCAACGGAAGACAAGTGATAGACTTGGACGCGACAATAAGGGAACTGACAGTTACGACTAGCAGTGGGGACGAAACGGACGCAGACGAGATTTTTGATCACAACTGGTAGGACAATTGGAGGGTAGGTGTGGAGAGATAAGGCTGGAAGGATGGATAGCGGAGTGACCCCTGGACATCCGGAGCCCAGCTGAGGACGGGTCCAGCTGGATGTTAGAAGTAAAAATTGTTGATGAACCAGTGGGACCTGCAGTTCCAACTGGGAAGTGGCAAGGATGAGATAACTTGGGTGACGGTGGAAGCTACCCCTCTGCTCGGTGGGCTATCTCCTTGGAGATAAGTTTGTAAGTGGACTGGAGCGGTTGGGATTCCGGACCGTCGGGGCCCCTCTCTATTGGCTGGAAACAGCTGACCATGATGAAGAGCCAGAGAAAAGATTAAAGCCTGGAGGAAGAGAAGAGACTTTAATTAGATTAAGTTAGGCTAAGTTTGATTAGATTGTATAGTTAAATATTATTATTCTCATAATTTTGTAAATAGTTTTAAGTTAAATTAGGTCCATAGGTAGTTAATTTAGTGTGAAGTAGGCGGAACGAGATCTCCGGTAGGGCATCTCCCCAGGTGGCGAATAGTGGGATGCCCTACTCCGCTGGAACTCGTGCTGTCTTGGGATCTTCTGGATCAGAATATGGCGGGATGTCGAGTGGTGATGGGTAGCGGGGACGTAATATACCCGGGGCGGTACAAATATTAGGGAAAATGTAGCATATAGGAACGATAGGACATTAGGTTAAGTACGAAATCTAGAACTACTTTTAAAAAAATGGATAGAGATGTAAAAAGGAAACAAGAAAGAAGTAGGAAAATACACCCCAATTTTTAAAATAGGTATTAGGGTTAGAGTTATGATAAATGCTAAAAAAAAGTCCCCGATGGCTTCGCTGGGACTCCTGAAGGGAGGAGGTACCTGGTACATTCCGGGATGGACCAACTGGAAAGTAAGTGGTAGGACGCCGTAGTTAGTCTAGTATTTGACTATATTTTATTTTATTTTATTTATTTTTATTATTATTTTTATTATATTTTATTATTATTTTTGTTTATATTTTATTAATCTCTTTTGATATATATTAATTTTCTTTTCTTTTAGTGTATTTGTTTTCTTTATTTGTTTTGTGCTTAACTAGATGTCCTTAAATTTAATATTGATTTTCTAAAGGTTAGACGTTTTTAGGAGTGTTATTATATAGATGGAGTTCAGGACAGTATTAAGTAATATAGGTTACTGGCCTTAATAGATCTAAGGTAATGTAAAAAAAAAAAGTAAAATGTCTCCGATGGCTAGAAATAAAGGTATACAGATTGTGAGGATTTTTAAGAGGAACAATACAAAAAAAGTGTTAATCAAAATCGAGTGGAAAATACGAGCCCACAGTGAGATCTACTTTTAAGGTGGAAGGAGGTGACTTTTGGGTAATTCTTTAGTGCAGTAAAATCGGGGAAAAAATTTGGGACATTTTGTTTTAAAATTCAGTAGAATCGGACAATCATTGCAATAGTTACTAAGGTTTAAAGTTAGGGTCCTGGGGGTCATTATCGACTTCCTGGTGATTTCTAATCAAATAAAACAGTAGGGATAAAAGTGGAACTCTAGGACAAAAAATTCAAAGTGTAATAACTTTTTAGTTTGAAAAGATAAATACGGCGAATTAGGTATATAAGTATTCAGTAACAAAAGAACTTTATGAATCCAGTGGCGGACTTGAGAAATATAAAAAAGGTAAAATTTTGAAAATCAAAAATTTGGATTATAATGGGGCCTAAGGACCAAATCAGGTTATAGAAGTGGTATTAGACCAAGGAAGAAGGATTTACAGTAGCATAATCAAGGAAAGATGAGGAAAAGGTAAAACTTTTGAATCGTTTTTTCTTGTGTTTTATTGGTGTGTGTAAGTAAGGTAAGAATGTGACAAATGTTCCGTGAGGACGCGAAGTGAATTTTGGAGGGAGGTAAGTGGTAGAGAGAATAAGTATGAGGGAAGAACCGGAAAAACCCTTCCAGAATGCCAGGGGGAAAAGAGATGAAGGAAGGAGAAATTGGAGTAGTGACAGTGGAGAGGATGAGCCACTCAAGAGGGAGAGCACTCGGGAACAAGAGATGATGCAAGAAATGTTGAGGACTCCGGCAGACTTCGCCATTGAAGACTTCCAATTTGCGGATATGGTGGATCGTCTCTCAAAAAGAGGAGGTGGAAGGATACTTAACAGAGACCAGAAGGAAATCAAGATAAGGCACAAGGAGCTGGCAGCACTCGCTTATGCAAGGGGACAGGTAAATGAGCTGGAGAAAGAGAACAGGAGACTTCGAGGACACATAACGATCAACTGTTGAGGAACGATGGAAGAAGAGGACCAACATACGCACCGACGTATGCGACGTATGCAGCGGCTGCAGTCACAAAGGGACCAGAAATGATGGGAGGTAAAGGTACCAGGATGATCAAACCAGATGAGATGAAAAAAATAATATGGTTTTCATCTCGTCGAAGACAGGAAAGAAAACAGGACAAATGGAAGAATACCTGAAGAGAATTGATCCGAAAACCAGCCAGGTGAGGATCAAATATATAAGGCCAGCGGGGAGAATTAATAATAGTTTAAGTTGCGAATGAAAAATAGGTTGAGAAACTGATAAAAAAATGAGGTGATTAAGGAAGAATTATGTTGCGAAAAACCGAGACTAAAGAACCCGACAATGACGGTGTACGATGTGAGTGTGGACATGTCCGGAGAGGAATTAAGGGAAGCAATTTTGAAACAGAACTACACGGGCAAAATCGAATGGGAGAAATTTAAAAAGGGGTTCTGCCCCAGATTCAAAACGGGTCCAAGAGACAGGCGGACAGTAAAATACGTAATAGAAGTCCCAAGGTGAGGAAACTACTGATAAGAGGCAGGGTGTACGTTCGATTTAAAAGTCTTTCGGTAAAGCACTACACGGTAGTAACTAGATTCTATCAGTGTGGTGACCTAGGTTATATTAAGAAGCATTAAGAAGCATTGCCGTAGTGAGCCAAAATGTTCAAAATGTGAGAAGGAAACACATGACAGGAAGGAGTGCCAGGTAAGATAGATCTGTATCGCGTGCAAATTGAGAAGTGGGAGTAAAGGTAAGAAAGAGTCGTGCAAGTTCTCAAATAAAAGGGAATGTGAGACCGACCAAATGTTGCTGAGAAGACTTATGGAAAGAATCGACTAGGGATAGGTACCAGGAACTGATAATTGATGCAGTAAAGGACTTAATAAGGGAAATACAAAAGATAGGAGAAACTCTAGAGAAGTGTGTAGGAAGGGTAAGAAAGAAGACACCAAGCAGAAGAACGAGGGACAGCAGTAGGGCTGTAGCATATAGACAAATAAAGGGAAGGGGGATGGCAGTTGCCACGCAAACGGATAAATAAGAGAAGGTATAAACGGAGGTACGGACAACATATAGGAAAGAAGTGGCAACACAAGGGAGAAGAGGTCTCGGGCATGGAGATTATAAGGAAGAAAGAAAAGTAGCAGGGAGCTGGCGGGTAAAAGCAAAAGATAACTGAAGAATCAGAAGGGGGAGGTGAAAAGAAGTAAAGGAAAATAGGAGTGAAAGAAGGTGAAGAGGAAGTGATGGAATGTGGTAGGGAAGATGTGCATTATTTAAAGCAGAGTAGGAAAACGGGGAATAAGTGAAATGGTAGAGGAGTTCGACGAAGAATGTAGGAAAGTCAACCACCCTTTAAGTAGTACAAAGGTGGTGAATTTAATAGAGGGAGAAAATCTCTTGGGAGGAGACGGAAGAGATGGTAAAGTCAGCTAGGATAATAGTGCACCCTGATACAGAGAATATTATGGAGACGGTGCTTAAGTAGTTGGGAAATACAGGAGATAGAGGAAGAAGGGAAATGTATGGCAGATGGGGAAAGAGGAGTGGATAGACAGATTGCTAACGAAAAGATGCGTATGGTCGTACGGAAGTGAGTAAAGATACAGGACGTGGTGGGGAGAGCCAGGAAGAATCCTTTCGGGTGTGGCAAGAGAGAGGAATGAGAATTATAGGGTATTGAAAAACAATGAGGTAGTAATGTCTGTGTTGTTAGGTGTAGTGGCGAAGACCAAATTCATAAATGACGGGAGTAAAAGGAACATGGGAAAAGAAGATAAAAGTGAAGGGATTAAGAGAGAAGGTATAATTATCGGACTGGTGGGGCCAAACTTAAGAAGAGGAAATTCAGCGGATGGGAAATATATGGGAGCAGAGGTAAAGGACGGGCCGATGAAAATTATAAGGAGTATGCAAATTGACGGTAAGGAAACTCACAAGTATATAGAAACACGGAATGGGACAGTTATTATCCAGGAGGTGTATGATTGTAGAATAAAATTTATCATAAAGATGATGTTGTCAGAAGCGTACAACTAAGCAGAAATACATAAAATGCAAGTTCATCTGCAAACATTTGGCTTCGGTTTAGGAATGTGAAAAGGAGTAAATAAACAAGAGGAGAGGTTCCACATAGCTGCGAGAAGAGTAATAGTAAGGGCTATAGAGAACCATCGCGATACTGAATATAAGATCAAGGACAAAGAGTTCCTGTGGTTAGGGGATGTAATGAAACAATTCTCGGACAGGGTGGAAATAAGAGGAAAGTATGTTGTGAATATCTTCGAGTCTAAGGAACCCCCACATAGAATAAGGAGGCATGTTAGCGGGGAGCTATAGGTCACGATTTACGCGTGGGACGGTAATGCGTGGCCAGGAAATGAATCCTGGGAGGGGCATCTGGGATCAACAGGAGACTCTGCGGCAGCCGCGACGACGTTGGTCTCACAATTACAAAACCAAATAACAAATAAAGGGCTAGGGGCAAGAAGCAGAAGAATAACCGAGTCTCTTGAGGTAAGACACGAAGAAAAACGGGGAGGTGAAGAGGATCCGAGAACAAAGCAACAGGAAGAAGAAGTAGATGGGGAAGAAGTAAGGGGCCAAAGTGGGGTAGGGATAGAGAAGTGAGAAAAACAAGTTGAAAGGAAAGTTTACCTATGTTTTTGGCGAATGGACCATAAAGGCAAGTAAGCAAGAGATGAAAAGTGGTAATCGACGTGGAAAATTGGATAGAAAAAGGGAGGGTATAGAACAAGAGAAGAAAAATGGGAGGAAATGGATAAAATGGTTAAGAGGACCCACATTGGAAGCTGAGGAAGGGTTTGTAGTGGGTGCCAATGGACGGAAGGTTGAAGGGGAACTGGAGGTTGTTAAACTGGAAAGGAATGGTGATGCTGAATAGAGGAGGAAAGAAAATGAGGTAGATGGGAAGAAGGAAACGGAAAACAAATGGGAGGACGAACTGAGATTGTCAAGACTAAATGAGGATAATAAACAAGGAGGGACAGGATCCAGCTTCTGTCGATGAATCTGCCAAATGGGAAGGAAGAATTGGAGGGGTTAATTAACAAAGTGGTGAAAAGAAGAAAGAGAAGATAGATTGGGAGACCATATACCATCACTTCGTAAAGGCACAGGGTAGAATAAGCTTTAACGCAAGAGAGGCATGGCCAAGTTGCTACGTGTTCACAATCATCCGTGAGGTAAGAAGGCATCCATAAGATCAGGATAAGTCAACTTAATGCAGCGAGAAGTGTGATGGTGCTACACGAAGTGAGGATGGTGGCAGAAGATAGGAAGCTGGACGTAGTCTGTCTACAGGAACCGTACACGTTGAAGGTTAAAGTGCCACATATACCGGCCACCGCTAACATTGTATATTCAAGTAGGAGGCCGATGAGTGCAATGATGGTGGTGAATCGGAGCATACTGGTTACAAAAATTAACCAGTACTGTGATGAGCACACTACATGCGTGGAACTAGAAACGGAGAGGGGCAGGTTCATACTGCTATATATGTATTTTTAGTTTCGTCACCCCATTGAACCTTACCAGGAGTGGTTGGAGGAAATTATAAGAGTGTTTGAAGGAACGTCATTGGTGTTCGTGTCTGATGTAAACGCTCGATCACCTATGCAGCATAGCAACAAGTCGAGAAGGGCAGACATAAGGGACCCGCACCAGACACCAAATATAAGAGGAAGGGCGTTAGAAGAACTCATAACGCCAAACCAACTCTTAGTGGTAAATAAAAAGGCTAACCCGCCAACTTACGTGGGGAGATGGGGTGCGAATAAGAATATAGATGTGACATTATGCAACCAAGAGGCAGAGGAGATGATAAAGGATTGGAAAGTAGATGAAAATGAAATATCTAGTGACCACAACTTAATAGTTTTTAGTGTGGTTACAGGGCAAGAGAATTATTATTATTATTATTATTATAGTTTATAGGCCTATCTACATAGTGAGATCATTAGGGCCATGAACATAATAAAAAAAGGAAAATCCCCATAGTGAAGAGGAATAATAATTCACCTGCATATGCGGGTGAATACACAATAAAACTGGGTGTTACGCCTTCTAAAAAAAACTACAGGTGTATACACTACATTAAAAGTACAGACAAACATATTAAAAAATAACATGTTAAAATAACAAAACATGTTAAAGTTTAATACGTTAAAAGGACAAAACATGTTAAACTAAAAACATATTAAAATATACTAAAAATAATAAAAATAGTCTAAATATGAGATATAATTCAAATGAGACAATTTATCAAAGTGACTCAAATGGCATTTAAAAGATAAACCTGTCGTATAAAACGGAGCAAACATATGACTCCATCCGCACTGTCGCGTAGTAAAAAACGGAGGTCACTATTCAAATTAAGAGCCAGGCGAATAGGAGAATACTTGAGCCACTCCACCAGAATGTGATACACACTAAGGGGAGCATCGCAAAATTCACACACTGGAGGTGGATCCCCTTTTAATATAAATCTGTGGGTTAGAAATGTATGCCCGACGCGGAGTCTCGTCACGATGACCTCCTCTCTTCTAGACTTTCGTAGAGAAGAGGGCCATCACGACACACCGTCCCTGATGGACCGCAGCAGGTTCTGAGCAGCACCCACTGCTCGTGCCAGGTGCGTAAGACCCCACGCCGAACATAACCATTTAGATCTAAAAACATGAATCCCAGACTCCTCTTTGAAACGCGTTCACCTGGTGGGAGGTAGATGCAGCATACTGTCACTTCCTTAACAAGGGAGATTCGGACAGCGATCACTTGGAAATAAGAAACTATATTAATATTTTTATGGTATATATTGCTTCGTGCGAGTATAGCCACACCTCCACTAGCCCGATCAAAGAATGGCTTGTCAGTACGATATACATCGTACCCACGAAGC
>CABFWB010010142.1:0-10242 GCA_902151455.1 Timema bartmani | reverse complement strand
TTCAAGCGCGCGCGCTCAGTCGCTCGCTCCAATCTGGCCACCTCTCATTACAACCAATGTGTTCTATTTTATATTTTAGTCGCTCGCGCGCTCACTCGCCCAGTCTGGCCGTCCCCTTACAAGTCTTAACGAATTTCTATAGAATTATTTATACTTCAATCCTTGGATCTTAAAATATTTCAAAAATATGATAGGCCTACACTCTTTGTTGGTAAGATATTTATTCTACAGGTTGAAAATAGGGTATCTTATCCAAGGAGAAAGGAATTAAAAAATTATATTTGAGATGTTTCCTCCTAAGCGACAAAAAAAAAACTCTTAAATATGAATGAATAAAGTTCAGATCATGGTATAGGAAACTTTTTTTAAGTCCTGTGGTAAAACATTCACTAGTATGCATTTTCTTTGTGTTTACTCATTTGTTTATTAAAAAGAAAAAAAAAGTGGTGGTCACACGGTGTAGGGCATCAGTCTCACAATGAGCTATATTGCCATGATGATGTAAGGGTCGAGGTTTGGATCTCAGTTTGGTGCACTCAGGAGTTGCTAAACACTTTTTTTTTCATAATCTCTCTACTTATTCTAAGCTACTTATTTCATCCATAGCCCTTAAATTAAGCTGTTAATAAATATAGTATTAAACTTATCAATACATTATTTGTTGTTCAAGTATATGTTAATTCCTTACACTCCCTATAATAGGTATATTTAAAATATAATAATACACTCTAGTTAAAAGAGGTTTTATAGTTGTTTTTAACACCAAGTCTCACTACCTTTTCAGGTTGTATGCATATATACTAACTACGCTAGTGAGTTAAGGATGAGGAAGGCTGAATTTAGAGGAATTATAACGTCAATTGCATGGAGGGAGAGTGTAATGGAATTTTATAAAAATCGCCTTCAATACACACTACCGGAGTTCGAACCCCGATTTACCTGTCATGAGCAGGTAGAATGACCCATTAGGCCTTAGGCTATGCGGCCACCGAAGCAGGTAGGTTCTGTAGTTAGAGTAAAACAACTTCCTTACATATAGTACACAATAAGACAATATTTGTTTAATCCAAACTGTTGATGCCATGCCTAGAGCGACGCACATATAATATTGGGGTTCTGGTAGGAAGAGAAGTTCGGGAGGGTTACAAAAGTTAAGTTACTTACTATTACTATGCGTTTTGTCTTTCGACAGGTCCGTTGTCTTGTCCAACTCGAGTCTTTCAGCATGTCCATCAGCAGCTTCCTTTTTTATATCCTGAAAATTCATCTCTTTATTTGTTTGAGGTCCATTTATCAGTTTCATTAGTCGTCCCCTTTTCACTTACATGTTTACTTTCGTGACATCACTCATTAAGTAATTTATTATAATTTGACCCATCCAGTTAACCTTTTTTCATATAATCCCGATCATAGTGGCTCCCTTTTCATTTAATGTTCTTAAAACTTCATCTGTCACCCGATTTGTCCACTTTATCCTCCCTATCCTTCATCCTCCAGTACATCTTAGGGTGGGAATGTAAGGAACGCGAGAAAGGGCCAGTGTTTGTGCTGTTTTTATATAAAAAACATATTTTGGTCAAAATAAAAAAATATTACTAAAGTAGAAACACAAGAGTCTAATTTTCTTTACATGGGGAAATCGCCAGTTCTTGAATATCTGTCAAGATTGTCCCAAAATTTAATTACAACTTTTTATCTGGATTTAACAAGTGTGTCATCTATTGCCGCTAATCTCATGAGTTGACAGATATTCAACAGCTGTTGACATCCCTACGTGAAGAATTAAACTATATGTTTGTACTGGAGCAATATTTTATTAATTTTGGCCAAAAAGATGTTTTGCCATAAAAACTGCAAACACACTGGTCTTTTCTTGTGTTATCTTCATCCCCTTATTTTAATATCGTTGATGATAACTATAAGGTAACCTCCCAAGTATCTGTTTTCTTAATTTTCTATCCATTTTTTACTTTAAAAATATGTATTATACAGTGTCGTAGCTAACATTATGAAGAAAGGGGGGTACTGAAATGCTAGTTACATTCATCTAACCTATTATATCTTGTATTAGCTATAAACGACGGTTTATTAATATTATATCAATCACTTCTTTTTGTTCACACGACATGTGAGGTTTATAATGGCACAATAAACAAAACATATTTACCAGATCTTCTACTTCTCTTTTAAAATGTAGATATAAACCTAATGAATTATATTATTTATAGCCTACGGGAAATGGGACTTACTGAAGGTCAATGTGGTCAGATAGTGGGGCAGCTAAATGCCTGATTAACTTTCATAAAAATCTTTTTGTCAAGTATTAACATCCCCCCTCCACCTTTCCACTCCCCTGCCTTTGAACTCCAACACTTCCCATGGACTCCTTTGTGCCATACTCCTTGACAAGAGTTAAAAGTGCAACGTTGCCAGGTATAAAGAAAATTGTCAAAACTTTTCACAAAATACTGCATATACATATAATAAACCATCATTTTGAGGTGAAGATATTTTGTTTAGTATTGCTTACGATATAGCTGTTTGTTTATATTCATCTAAAAACCAAACAGTTTGGCCACTCTTTCGAGACTAATTTCTGCTCGAGGTTAGTAGTGGTGGTGCCCCTGGTATACTGAGATAGAGGGCTGAGCATCTGAAAGGAGTGGATGATAACTAGAAAATATATTATATAGTTGCTACAAAGTGAGGTGAGTTTCATTAGGGGAAGGGAAATAAATAAATAATAGGTTCTCCGTGCAAGGAGCATTTATCAAAGTGTTATCTCTTTGGGAGTTGTTTTTAAACTTGCATTGGTGTATAAAACTTTGGTATTTATTTTAATCAACTGTAAACACAATGGTTGGGTAGGCTTAGTCTCATAATCAACCTTGATGCTACGCCCTTGGTATTATATTCCTTCGAAAATCTAAAAATATACAAAGATAGATTCAACTTGAGCATAAAAAAAGTTTGGTAATTATTGGAAATCAAGGTGTATTACAGATTATGGATTAGTTAAGATTATAAATATACATAAATTAATTCCTAGTGGAGGAAATTAACTTAGAACTATCCTTATTCTGGACACAAAGGGACGTGCAACAAGGGAGGATATAGCTTCATTGTGCTTTTTGGATCATTCACAATGTAACCACACTACAGAGTGGTAATAAAGCCCGTTTTTATCACGAGTCTCGACGGGCACTGTGAAATGTTGCGCATATGCACTCTCAAGTTTCCGTGGTATCCAGTCTCGTTTGAGGAAACGCTTTCTATGCGTTGCACCGTGAGTGTGAGTCCAGAGTACATTCCCATTGTAATAAATTAGTGGCTCTTTTTTATTACATATACTCCTCCTCATGCGTGATATTATAATAATAATAATAATAATAATAATAAATAATAATATCTAATAATTAATAATAATAGATAATAATAATAGTAATTATTTCATTTTCATTTTCCTTTATTATAGTACTGGCCAACAGTCATGAGACCTATGATGATGATGATTATTATGATTATTATGATTATGATGATTATGATAGTAATAGTAGTAATAATAATAATAATAATAATAATAATAATAATAATAATAATAATAATAATAGGGTGTCATATACCAATAAAAAATATAAATAAACCAAAAACAAGTGACCCCCCCTTAACACCTTAATTAATGTCTGCAAAAATAGTATCCCTTCTCCCTTGTTCTTTCTTCCCTTCCTAAAACTCTCGGAGGGATGTAATTAAATATACAAGTGATTCTCTGACAAAGCGACCACTTATGAGGGGGCCGGGGCAAAAAAAAAAAATTGACGACAAAATATGTTAGCAGTGGTTTCTGTTTGCAAACCACTTGAATTACAAGTTGTTTTTATAGTTAGTTAAGACCTTAAAGATAACTAATAGTCTATCCATGAATATTTTACTTATTTTTTATAGACCTTAGTGTCAGATAGCATATTTATATGTTTTTTTTATTATTTAGAAATAACTATTAGCTGATATAATGTAGATAATTATTATTTAAATAGGCCTACTAATATACATGTTATAATGCGCCCTAGGCAACTAAAACTACTAATAATGATAGTAAGTAAATTATCCAAATTGACAGGAAAAAGTTTTTAATTTCTAAATCTTTCTTCCTACCAGAATCCTATAATAGCGTGTTCCGTTGATCCCACAGAAATATTACTGTTCGCTGGAGTATAAAGTTAGACTAGTAAACATATTTTAATAAATTAAACCAATCAAGAGTTTCTCAGTTAATAACAGTTCCTAAGNATTAAACCAATCAAGAGTTTCTCAGTTAATAACAGTTCCTAAGAACTCCCCCAATGTGTATAATAGATAATCATATAGTAGGCTAAACGGGGCTTTGATGGGCAGCGTGTGAATTACTTTGTACCGATAAAGTAACGTAATCGCAGTTCCATTATCAAACCTAGAGAAAGAGAAAGAGAAAAAGAAAGATAAAGAGAGAGAGATAGAGAGAGAGAAAGAGAGAGAGAGAGAGGAAAACGAGCTTGGAATTGTATCTTTCCCAGTTTACTCGAATACAAATAACAAATTAGGTCAAGTGAGCGTTTAGAAAGCCAGCCCTTGTCCATGATCCAAGATTTTGTATCCCCAACACATATCACTATAGTTGGTTTCTCACAAAGTTGTTCCTCATTCTAAGAGAATTTTATTGAATTTACTTAAAATTCATAATTTTCACCTTGCATCCTAAAATTATGCTATTTTTATAAGCCAATTGTCATTACATGCATAGTTAATAATAATAATAATAATAATAATAATAATAATAATAATAATAATAATAATAATAATAATAATCGACTTTAATGGCGCAGTTAAGGATGCCGCCTTTCACACACACACACACACAACACACACCAGAAGACACAAGACACAATCCTCAATCTCACGATTGAGCTCCAACCCGCAGTTTATGATAGTTATCGGGTCTAGTTCATCTTTCTGTAAGTCGTAGCCAGGTTAGTCTCCTCTAGTATGAGGACATGTAAATCAAACACATGTGTTTTGGAGTCTTTGGAGAGATTATTAATTTTCTTAAATGCTGTGTACTTAATCATTCTCAAGGGCCCACATGTGGGTTTGTCAAATATGGGGTGCTTTCAAGTCCCATATACTGGGGGTTTGGCCCCCGGTTCCCTCCAACCCGAGAGACAATTTTAGGAATACAGCTTTGTTGGAGGAAATGTTATATTATCTATTCATAATTCTGAGTTTCAACATATTTCTGAGTTTCAAGAGCCGATTTTCTCAACAACAAAAAAGTTTCTGTTAAATTAACCAAAAATAAAATGTAGTTATAGCTAAACCCATTGAAAATAAACATTATAATTTTAATTTGATTTTCATTTGATTAGAACAAAATTAAATTGCAGAAAAATCCCAAATACACAATTATTTTTATAGCTAACAAGTCTGTTCTGCCAGTGACGTGGAGGTCAAGGTTTGAATCCTGGCTGGGTAGGTTGAGATTATTTTTTCGTCAGTTGTTTTCCACACTCTCTATACGTAAATGTGGGTAAGTTTTCTATATATTTAACCTTCATCATCCCTACTTAATTAGTGTTTCTAAATGAGTAGGCCTATAAGCCAGATGGGTAGCGAGATACAGAGCAAAGAAATAAAATAAAACAATAATTTTTTAATATTTTCCTTCACTAAAAACTAGTTTTTACACACACATAGGCCTAAATATAGGCCAACATATCCCACTGAATACAAATAGTTTTGACGTTTATAAATACATGGGAACTTATTTTTCTCCATACAAATAGCTAGTTTTTATATCTTATAAAATTAAATGGTTAATTAACATTTCCAGTTAAATTAAGCTGCATTTTATTAAAATTAGCTCTTTTAATTAGGTTACCTTTGGTTTTATCATAAAAGGTGCCATTGGCCATACGGCAAATTAACAATAAAATTACTTTAATTCAACCATTCTCTCATTTCCATGCCTTTTATCCTCCGGCTATGAACTTACATCTTTATTCTTCTGTCAGCGCCATCACATCTGACCTGGTTCCCAGCACAGAGCCCATCAAAGAACAAGACAATGCTGGCTGTAGGCTTCTTTAGTGAAATGTTGGTAGAAAGGAACTTTTAAAATAGACACAAGTTTTGTTTACGGTAAATATTGATAACATTTTTATATAATATTAGTGTTATTTCAAATGTCGATAATACTATCTATAAAAAAATTACAGATGTATATCACATGACTAGATGTATGAATCCATTAAAGCTGTTTATGGAATCTATATCACCTGCAAAATAGTTTCTTCATATCGAAATTGGACTGTAAATAGTAATGGCAAAAGTACAAACCTTTTTCATTAAAATAAAACTTGTATTTTTTAGATAAATAGTTAATTAACAAGCCGTCTCTTTTGAAGCCGTTCGAATGTATGACTGGCAAATCATTATGTAAGATACAACATTTATGAGAAGGTATAGAGGTAATGACGTCGAAAATATGTTTACATCTCCAACATACTTAAAATTTGAGCGTTATATCTGTTTCTGAAATTATTGTATTTGCCTGAAGGAGTCGGGAATAAGGAAGGTAAGATTTAAATAAAATACTTCAGGTCCGAGACCTTAAATCCGCCATGTTTGATTCCTGGTGTGGCCGAAAAGTGTATCATTGGTGAAATGTGGTGTTCCCCTTTCACAGTGATGTAGAGTGGATGTTGTGTCTGTTATAGATTTAAGTTAGTTTTATAAGTCATGTACTGATAAATCAGTTGGTTAATAAAGTGGGCGTTAAATACCTCAAATACATTTTGTTTGGAATCAGAATTTTTGTGTGGGTTGTTTAAACCCCGCTTTTAATACACCCGGCGCGGCGGGTGTACAAACCCTGACCTCCCCATAACCGACCACCCAGACTATATGATATTGACGCCTATGACCGTGTACCCACGATCCTCTAGCAAACCAACTCAGGTATATTAATATATTAGATGCACTGGACGTTAGATTATTATTTAATTATTACATTATTTCAACCCCCCTAGTTACTAACTAAACTTTTATTTTAAGGTGTAGGTAAGAGTATAAGTGTAGGAATTTCCCCAGCATTAACTTGGAGAGGGGATGGGGAAAACTCCTCTGAGAATAGAGCGTCAACCTTTCCGTCATCTTACAATATTTTATGAGCATAACGCCTTGAACCACGTGACCATTGGGACAGACAAAGAAGTATGAGAAAATAGTGGTAAGAGTGCGTTAACGTATACGTAAGCATCTTAGGGGGAGCAGGGGGGTTCAAGCTTTGCTTATATTTGCTGACAAGGTGACGAGAAGGTTCAGAACAATGCTTACGTAATACATAGAGAGAGGGTTAATATTGTCGCAGAGACCCACCCACCCCAAATTGACACATAGTAATTAAAAGTGTAGATACGTTGATTCAAGGACCTTGGTCATCAGATTAAAAGTGGCTGAGAGTTTTTTATAACCGTAATAATTCATGGATTCACTAATAATACTATTTTTATAATAAATTAAATTTAAATTAATTTTTTTCTTATATAATCTTATAACATCTTTATAATTTTACCGGCTTAGTACAATAATTTTTAATTCATTTTACAACTGTGTTTATTGTGAATATCTCACACCATTATTTTACAAACACTTTAACATTAATAATTACCATAAATATCATAAAAAATAGTATTTGTTCATGTTAAGAAAAAAGGAGTCGACAAATACGAGTATAACATAAGCAAGACAAGGGAGAGGGCGATGGAGGGTTGGGCATTTGCCTATTTTTGCTTACAAATGGGGTAGGGAGTTCAAAATGGCCAAAAAGGTGCTTACGTAATACTTTGACGCCCCCTGATAACAATTAAAAGGGACATAGCAAAATGACAATTTAAAAAAAATGTAGCTCTATTAAACTTTAAATGTAGGCTAATAGCTGTGGACATTTAACATTCTTTAGCGCTAATCTCGCAGTAGACTAGACTGCCGATGTTGGGGAGATCGAAGTTCAAATCTCAGTCGGGTGTACCGAGAGTGTTTTTTCCAAATTGGTTTTCCATTCTCCTTTATAAAAGTCTACGAATCATCTACGTTGGGTTGTCAATTGAAGAGGTCAAGAAAAGCTCCTCGATGGGCACCAATTTGTAGAATCCCAGTGGCCCCTTTGTTGGTTAGCCAATTGAAGAATTCCTCCTCTTCCATCTACGACGATTAAGTTCCCCTCAGTTGGCTGACAGTTACAGAAATCGACGTAAAGACGACTTATAATATTTATTACTATCCCTGGCTAGCTCAGCTTTCCTTAGCGACGTGATTCTCATATAAGGAAACTCCTACTTATACAATAAATATACGTTGATCACTTTTATATTCTTTTATTGTTAGAACGTACTCTTTTATATGCATTACTATAACAATTAACAACTTGAGCTTGTACAATCGATCCGCCTCTACACGTCTTGTCGCCACCCGGGTCACTAAGCGTCTCTATCTCGTGTAACAATGAGAGTTCGTTTCTTTCTATCTCGCGTCTTTTTCAAGTTATGATGACATCGTCGATTGCACCAGAGTGGACTGACAATCTCGACCTATCACGTGAGAGTAGTTTGAATCCAGGCTTTCTGGTTGGTTGGACAATGCAACCGCTCTGTCCTGAGGAAAAGGTGTATTTCTCTTAGAATGAAAACTCAGTGCTAGATCAGCTCTTTCCGTTTTGTTTCATCGTCCAACGCACCCAGTAAGCACATTTAAAATAAAATAAATGTATTGACTTCCAAACTGCCTGAAGGGCCTAAATATTCTAAAATGCAAATTAATAATATTATAAAATAAAGAAAATTCCCGAATTTAAATATAAAATGTAAATAAAATATAAAAAAACTGCAATCTCATCCTTCCTTATCGAAACAACATAGGGTTTACAAGTTGGGACATTACACCCTCCACGCAAATGCGGGTACACTTCATATAAATAAAATCTCCCTGTACCCTAAAACCATTCACGTAGTTAGTATAGCCTGAACGGGTATTGAGGTGTGGCGAAAACAGCCCAGTAGTTTATACATCTGATGGAAATATAGACCCGCATTGGTGGTCACGTGGACAGAGCCGTCAGTCTCATATATTCTAGTTCGATGTTGACGTGAAGGTCAATGTTCACGTTCGAGATACAGTCGGGTGCACTGGGGTGTTTTTTCTCTCTAAACGGTTTCCCACTTCCCTCTATCCCGCAAATGTCTTTCTCATCCTAACCCATTATTATAAATATGCGAATATATCGCATGACTAATAAGACGTATAGAACCAAACAAACTGCGATATAAATATCGTGTTCAAAAGTTCTCGCTATTCCAAAACTCCGAATAAACCAGAGTAAATCAAACGCCTAACAAAGCTCCTGATCCATAATTCCCTGGTACTCAGTTCCACCGTCAGAACTCGTTATCACCGTGACAATCTAGTGTCACAAGGTAACTGGTTAACAGGCTGCGACTGAGATGGTCGACTGCACATTCGGCGTGAAAAATAAATGATTTCTGATGGCCACACTTCAATTCGCGAGTCAAAAGGCGTACAAACATTTCACAGGGATATGTGTCGAATCTTCCTGACATCGGCGATCAAATGGTTAGCAATAACTAAAAAATATAGTATAAAGTAATAATGATGCAGGTTTGACAATACAGTACATTATTTGTTTGATTGAAATCTTACTCAAAATTTACAATTAAATAAGTTTAGCCGAAGTATAGACCCCCTAAAAGAAGACGGAAACATTAACTTGGCCACCAATCAAGTATTATTATTATTATTATTATTATTATTATTATTATTATTGAATTAAGTTAATTCTGTCTAATAGTATATTTATATTAATTTACAATAATATGATTGATACAAAAAATAATCAATTGTACCAGTTGTTAAAATATTATCAGTATAATTATTATGGATTTGGGGTGTTTGTCTATCAACTGATCATATCGATAAAATAATTATAAACTAACTGAATTTTAAGAGTACACACAACACCCATTCCCCCGGCGATTACTCTATCACTGTGAAAGAGGTGATCCAATTTTATCAATCGTAAATCTTTCGTCTGTAACTGGATTTGAACCCGGAGCCCAAAGCTCAAAAACTGAGCTAAAGTGTCAGTAATTCGAAGATAAATACCTATATAAACATTATCTTTGTTTCAGAAGT
>CABFWB010010140.1:0-10250 GCA_902151455.1 Timema bartmani | reverse complement strand
ATTATGCTAAATAACATATACTGTTACTATTACGTCATATTTGTAATCATAAATCTACAAAAAACAAAGGGAACAAAGGGATGGTAGAAAAGATAATACTGCTGTCCAAGAAAAATAGGAGCCAAAATGTATCGTGGATTAGTGAAGGAGGAGCAGATCAGTTTGATTTTTGAGCTGGTGGACAGAATGTCGATCATGTGACACCACTAAATGGTACTGGAAGTGAAATAGCCAAGTGCATCATTCTCTGGGGAAATCGGCAAACAACTACACGGCTGTGAGAAATTACCTCTTGTTAATTTTGAGGCAATCAAATTTGAAGAAATCAGTGTAACAAAAACTGATCCAAGCAACATTAAGAGGTATCACTCTGTGAAATATGGACCTAAGAATATCTTTAAGGTTGTACAAACAACAAGACATGTGCCCAAAGATCTAATGAAAATCATTAGAGATGGACAGGAATGATATTTTTATATTGGGACAGGAACAGGGCGGGAAATGAGTCAAAATATCGGGACGGGAAAGAGAAATTATAAAAATAATGCTTTAGATTAATTCTAGACTAAAAATATATATTGTTTTATACTAATACGGTAATACTTGTAAAATCTATGATATTATTAAATATAATACAAATTATATATCATAAAGACATAATAAAACTAAGGGTGGGCAAATAGCATTTTATATTGAAACAAATAGCTAAATTTTGAACAAATAATGAATAATACAAAGCGAATAACTAGGCTAATTTTAATATATTACAGTTATTAGTTAATCTCTTTTGAAAATGGTGTTTTATATTTAACAACCTATTGGAAGAGTGCATTTATAAAATAAAAAATTCACCCTAATTAAATTTTCTCTATTTTAACACCTCTTAAAGGCTATCTAGGTTTAAAACACCTTAAATGTTTTAAGGTCTAAAACCCATTAAAGATTATCTAAGTTTTAAACCCCTTGAATATTATTTTGGTATGAAACTCCTTGAAACTCTTCTCTAGAATTGACACCCCTTAAAGGTTCTTTGTTTAAAACCCCTGTAATCTCTACTCTTTGTTAGGTTGCTCATAAATAGTTGACCTTGGCAAGATACTTCCTCCCTCCTATTTCTATGCCCCAAAAGATGGTAAAGTATAATATAGCTCTGTCCTTCTCTAAATCTTTCAAGCTCTCTCTCTTGCTGAGCCTAACAAATAACTGTTGATAGACAGATCAGTGCAGTGAGCACATTGTCTCATCACAGGCAATAAAAATAAACCCATCCCCCGCCCCCTACACACCCCTCCAGTTTGTTAAAGAACAAAGAAGATAACTGTCTCTAATAGAGATTGAGCCAGTAGTACCTGCTGAAACAATAAGCAGGGTTTAGTTCCTGCATGAACCCTTGCGGGAAAGGGTCTTTCCCGCCCGACTTTCTCTGGAATGGATAAATTCCCGAGGGTTCGGGATCCCTTCCACCCTTAAAAATCAAAGATCTAGTGATTCAAGGGAATACTTTCTTCGTTCATCCTGAAAATATGTTATTGGGTATGGCAGTGGATGAAAGGCTACACATAAGGGAATTAGCCAATGGGAGAATACTGAAAGCTAGAAATAAACCATCAAAAGGGAAATCTGTGAGAACTTTTCTTCCACCCTTGATACTTTTTGAAGGCCCAGACTACACAGATTTGATTGAATCGACAAAATGTAAACTGTCATCTCCACCAATGATGGAAAGTTTAACAGCAGAAAGTATTTTATTATTTCTATAAAGTAAAGCTTTACCTGAATTTGAATTTTTAAACTTTCCCTGTCACACACAAGCAGTGGAAAGATGTGTAAAACTTGTAACAGAATCTGCGGAAAAAGTATTTGGACAAGAAATCAGAGATGGGTATACAAGAACAACTTTGCTCTCAAGATATGGAATTCCAAAATTCGGCCAAAAATCAAATTTCAAGGCCATGCCTAAGAATGATCGATGTTGAGATCATTTACCGTAAATTTTAAATAACCACGTTCTGAATGGTTGGATTGTTTGTAATGAGCATGGGTGTAATTCTAAGTGAAGCCACCTCTACGGGGTGAGTTCTGGGTTGTTTCTGTAATTTATTTGCGAAACAATTGAAGAGCTGTACGTGTGGGCCAATCATCTAAATTATATTTCTTTTTTTGTATTTGTCTCATCATTATGTAGCTAAAAATAAATGATTCTGCGCTATTGGATGTTTATAAACTTCATATTAAGAAAATGGAAAATAATGGAAAATTTGTAGTTTTTCAGCAGTTTTTTAAACTTTATGCCCTTTGCGCAATCTGAAAACAACACTGATACTTTTTTTTTTTTTTTNGCGCTATTGGATGTTTATAAACTTCATATTAAGAAAATGGAAAATAATGGAAAATTTGTAGTTTTTCAGCAGTTTTTTAAACTTTATGCCCTTTGCGCAATCTGAAAACAACACTGATACTTTTTTTTTTTTTTTTCCAGATTTAGGATCCAAAAGTGCAACTTTTCCATACTATTAGAATTTGAAAGTTGTAACTTGATCTTTTTCAGCCCACCCTATTCTACAAGGACCCAGTAATGTGGGGTGTATCACGCCCCCCTGCACAGGGTTACGTGACTGGTACCGGGCAGCAGCGGTATTAGGAGCAACTTGAGGCACAGATTGAACAGCCACCGATGTAAGCGCATGTAGTGGTAGTTAGCCGTGGTGCTGCGGTATGGATAGGGAAAGGGAAAACTGCCACACTATCTTTGCCCTGAAAACTCCTTTTGTCAAGGGGACTAAACCAACAATTGCTTTTCCTGGGGTAAAAAATTCCGTAGGTAAACTAGTCCCCCTTTCGGATCCTCGGGCGCGGACAACTTCAGGAGGAAATATCTACAAGGAATCATCAGTGTTATTCAAAGTGCTAAAACCTAAATCTTGATGTCATTCGATTCTACATATAAGTTACTTTTGTGTGCTTAAAAACACAAATAAAATAGTACTTAAACATTGTACCGGTACGGTACCTACCCTAATAATTAAAAAGATCTTAAAATGATACAAGTAATATGTTGTTAACTGCACTCGATACATATTTAAGAAAGTAAGTATTACTAGCTGGCGCAAAGCTGGTACATCGAGGTGGAGAATTCCAGATCCATACAAATAACCAGAGCCTAACTGTACTAACCTATCCACTTAATGCGGAATACAAAATTAGGTGAAAGTAAAAAGATACTTGCTTATTTAACTAACTCAAAATATTGCTTTACTAAACATATTATTACATGTAACAAAATTGAAAAAATAAATTATTATTTCTTCCCTAATAGGCCCCTAAAACTCTGGGCCCTGGTGTGGTACGCCACTGGCCTCACTACACTAATTAATTTTACCTTTCCCTAACCTTACTTAGCCTAAGTGTTCTTTGAAAGTAGATAAATCACATCTATTTTGTCCTAGTATAAGAATCTTCTTAATAATAGTTTGGGTATGATATAGAATCAATAATCTGCCTAGCATCAAGAATACATTAATTTAATTAATGCTTGAAGTCACTTTATATTAGCAATACAAACACTTTGCATAGTAATTAAATTAATTAATTTCCCCACATAAATATTTGACTTATGTAATTTTAACCAATTCCATCATAGATATAATATGTAGCCTATTAATGTCTTACCATTTCTATTTTGATGCTTTAAAAATAATTAATATATATATATTATTTAAAAATGGAACACAAATAAAGGCTGCTATATATTGTAATTGATCAACTTTGTTGGGCTTGTAATAAAGTGCTAACCTCAAGACCAGGAGTTGGGGATTTTAAACCCAGCTGAAGTTAACGAATTTTTACCGATCACTGAAAATCCCCAGCACGATGAGTAGTAGTCCCAGGTTGATTGTGGCATATAAAAGATTCCTGAAAGGTATATGAGGTACCTTTCCAGCAAAATTTGTAGGCTCTTTTTTGCTCGCTCATAGAATTTCAGTGCAGAAAGCAAGAAACAGGAAACTACCGAACTTATTCATGACTTCCATCATACATGTATTCTGTCCCAAATGGTGTGGGTGGGTAACACTAACCATCCCAAGGGCTGAGTGTGGATGCTGCTCCAGATGGAAGGTAAACACACCAAGACCAACATTCGAGTTTTAGACTCACTCTTGTAACTGTACGATAGAGCTGAAGCTTGCGTCTTTCAGTACGAAATATACCCATATTTTTATTTTAACTTAATTTTATTGTTAAAGTTAAGAGTGACCATTTAACTTGTGAATTTAAATTTACATTGAATTGTTTTATATCTACAGCAAGATCTTCGAGCCAAGCAACACTAGACTCTTTAGATTTAACTCGATATTCAGAAGATGGAGAGCGAGGAGTGGATGAAAGAGTTGCTGTCCTAGAATTTGAACTTCGCAAAGCTAAGGAAACCATCAGTGCTCTTCGAGCAAACTTGACTGTTGCAACAGGTAATTAGAATCATGGTACAAGATCATTGGTTTCTAATGTTGCTAGTTGAGCACGTGTAATAACATAATTTAGTAAAATAAGAATGGAAAAAATTAATTTTCTAATATATGGCAAATAGGATTATGAAACATCAAACCAAAACACCTACATTGTAACCATAACTAGAACCAGTGAGAGACAAGAAAATGCTATCAAAACTCAAAACTGACATTTAGTCAACATATATAAGGATTTTTAGGAAAAATAATTTATTAAGAGTTTAAATTTGGTATACAGACGCTTAATGGGGTCAGGAATAAAGATCCAAAAAGTTTCCACCCTCCCAGTGGATGAAACATCCCCGTTTTGTTTAAAAAAAACCCTTCCCCAATGGGTTCTTGGCGCTGGTTTTACTCATTTTTCTTCCAAACCACTAATAAACTAAAAGAAAGAGCATAGTAGTGAAAATATTTATCTTTAAATTCTATGTAAAAAGTTTCCTATGGACTATTCGGATAATCTCCACCCACTCTCGTCAAAGATAAGGGTAGTTTATGGCTCACAGCCAAAAATCTGTCTAGTGAAGTTTTTCGCCGCAAATATCTCAAAACCGGCCAATTTTACAAAGAAAATGGTTAAGGGGGAAATTGTAGAGAGCAATCTTCTACAAGATCCATGTGATGCTATTTTTTTTTTACAAATAATTTTTATTGATTTTTCGCATTTTTAAAATTTGATGTTTTTTCCATGTCACCCATAAAACAGAGCTCTTGGCACGTTTTTTATAGTGTTGTCTCCTATATTCTCTCCAGTTTTATTCGTTGATGGGGTCATCTTCAATTAATTCTACTTTGGTTGTTGAGTTTAAGTACCCTTGTCCGTGGCAGTTGGAGCACATGATTGAGCAGCGCAATCCAACTTTGGCAAAGCCGTATCAATTCCTGCAACCCGATTTGAAATTGCAGGATACAAGTTTAAGAATAGAAATCGGAGCTGGGCTGATGAATACTGCTGATAAAATATAGCTGATTTCCTCCCAACCCCACTGATGTGGGCTCCATATTTTCTTCTGCATATCTTCACCTTGCCATGGCTGAATTTGGTGAATACTCGGTAGGAATGTTTTTTTGAATAAGCAGATGTTGGTGGCAGTCTTGATAAAATCACAGCATGATTTGATATGCTGACCTACTTGTTGAATCTTGTTGAATGAAATAAATCTTTGGTGATTTAAATATTTTTTTTGTTCTTGCAGCTCTGTATACTGGAAGTGTAAATTGTTGTCCAGTACTTGTAACGTCTTCTTTTGTTGATAAAGTTAATGTAGGGACAATGCCTTCCAAATCTTTCCGGTTATTTAGTATACCTACCGTTTTTACTTTCTCATTGCTGAAAATAGAAGTGGTATTGCAACTATTAAGCATATGAGAAAAGAACACAGTTTATTTACAATTTTTCAAAACTTTCAAAGATTGCAAATTGTGGAAACTATATGTCCTTTCCTTTTATATTTCCGTGATATTAAAACAAAATTCTGATGTCTTTATCTTCAGGAGCAAAGTCAATAATGAGCATGAGAAGATCAACGTCCTGCCCGACGATGACCACTATCTCATTCAGATGAGATTTGTTTATGGAATTTTCAACTATGAGAATGTTGGCTTCATTTACAGAAGCAATTGTTTTAATTCTCTCATATTAATATCTCTCTACCAGTTGTGATAATAAATAAAACTTACTTGCGATATTGCATAGCAATTCTTTTGCGGCTCATTTAGTGGCATGTTCTTATTGAAAACAATTTCAGGACATATGCATTTTAAAAGATGTTGCTTTCGTTCGATGCTCTTTGTACTGTAGACATTTTCACCATAGCTGTGAAACACTTCAATCACTCTGTGGCCATAAAGTTTATGGAGGAATTTAACGTAGGGCATGTAAATGTCTGTTAATGTACCCGGGTTCAGCCATACCACATGATGAATCAAGCTGTCTCCATCGACAATGAATTCTCAATCACAAAAATCAATAGGTCATTCTGGAACTGAATTGGAAACTTGATACAAAGATGAGTTAGTTCTTTGTCTTTCTCACTAAGTCTCTTCATAAAATTAAAACAGAGTAAATGAGGCAGGCTCAGAATAATTGAAACACTACTTCAAATCTTTTTTTGTATGTATGGTACAGACTATCCTTTGTAACAACTGCATTACATCAATATGAATAGCATCGCCGTCTCTAAATTTGACAGAATGTCTAAAAGAAGAGATTGACTTTGCCATATTTATTTGTTTCAACATAAAGCTCCAAAGGCACTACTGTCTTTTTTCAAAGCATCCAACACCTTTTTGCAGATCTCCTTTGCTTTATAGCAATCAGTGTTGTCAATGGCAATTTTCTATAGGCTTATTTTTTTGGACATTGCATTATTTCGAGTTTAATTGTTGTGCTCCCCGCAGCAGTAGAACACTATATAAATACTGATTGTATTTGCAACTTTCAGAGTCGGAAGCCACCACTCCAGACACTGGATCAGTCAAACCTCTGCACAACGAGTCCATCAAACCACACGAACAGAGAGCTCTCAATTTCCTTATCAATGAATACTTACTGGTTCATGGCTACAAACTAACCTCCATTACGTTTGCCGATGAAAATGAACATCAGGTAAACTCTTGTAGTAACACAATTTAATATTTTCCAAGTGTCTGAAGAGCCAAATGTTTTAGTGCCTTCTTAACTGTTTAGATTGGAATGTTTGGTTGATAAATAATGTTTATCTATTGAATGTTGTTGAATAGTTTGATTATTGTAACTTCCTCATTGTGTGTGTTTTTTTATAGTATCTCATTTCTTGCTCTCATAGTTGGATTTTCACTGGTAGAACCATTTTCAACAAATAAAACATTAATGCATAGTAAACATTCAAAAGGCTCACTTTGTTGAACCGAATGTGATAACACGTGGCTTAGCTCATGAGTACATGAAAATAGATGTAGTAAAGTTTTAAACTCTCTTGAGTAGTTTCTTCCAATGAAAGTCCAACATACTTTAGAATGGTGCATTAACGGGAATTGAATGATTGAAGATGTATAAGTTTAGATTTACTTCTGATAAACTTTATAGTACATTAATTTTTGTTCCGTTTGTCCATGATGTTAAGATGCAGGGGGGATAATTGATTGGTTTGTTGACCTCTTGTTCAGGTGTGATTTTCAGGCTTAGGTGAATATTAGTTACATTATGTTATGGGTCATTATTGCTAAAGTGTGCGCTATAGTGGAGCTCCTTTTCAGTTTTGGGGGTGGAGAGTGAGGGTTGGGGTAAGTCATAGTTGCTATGCTCACCAACAGGTGTCACTAGTTTCGCCAGTCAGTAGGTATTGTTATTTTGAAACATTGCTTTGAAAAAAAGTACAAAGGGGAAGGGGGTTAAGTGGACAGTGCTGTTAGAATGCTGTCAGCTGGTTAATCAATGGATTCCTTGAAAGTGCCAAGAACTGATGGGGACGGCCTGAGCCTAGCGCTTAGCTCATGCACCTCTCCTAGAGTAACATTTTCACTACCCATTTTAAATTACTAGCATGTCACAGCGGTTGCTTCAAATTAATAAAGTAGTATCAATTTTAGATTTCTAGCTTTTGACAATCCCATCGTATTTAAAAAAATAATTTTTATACAATTTTGTTTCATTAAAAAGTTTTAGTTTGTTTGGTTTAGTTTATAATGATACTGTTTTGGACCCCTCTCATATATTCAAAAAGTCATGGATGAAGCGTATTTTTCTTAAAGAACTGTATGTAAAAATTCCTTTTAATACTTTATCCATGAAAAATCATGCGTTTTTCAGAAATAATGTCAATGTAATATGCTTCAAAACTCTTTTTTTTCTTTAAAAGACTTGGCGTCGGTTCCAGCGCCATTATTATAATAATACTGAAATTTTTCTGTTAACATATAATTGAGAAGTATAAATACCAAATATATTTTTTTCAAACAAGTACCCTCTTAAATCTGGGACCTTTGAGTATATAAACGGTAACTTTATTTGGGGTGGAGTTACTTTCCTATCATTTAACCCTCAGAATTTGACAACATGAAGCTACTAAAATTACAAGAACATAAAAGGAAGTTAATTTTAAAACAACAAGAAAGTATACCAGTAACCTCTATTAGGATACAATTGAAAATAAAATTAAATGAACACATAGTAAACAGTTTCTAGTAATTTACATGAATAATTGTATGTTCCTTTAAAATCCACATTCTTTTCCTACCTAAAGGTGCATACTTAATTTAATGTTCATATTATTTATTAGTTGGGTTGGTCTCACCCATTGAAGACACTCTGGATGCCATGAAGGAGATTTAATCTTCTAATTAGCGCATTTTTACACTTCCTGGTTAAAAATATCTTACAGCTGCACATTGCAGCAAACCTTATACCTTTTTGCAGTTATCTTTCAAACCAGTTTTTTTTCCTCACTTTTTTTTATTTTAATTTACTCTTACGTGCAGATTTGGTCCTATCTTTAAAAAGTAAACCAGGGTATCTACTGGGCTATGAAAGTCACTATTTTTTTTTTTTAAAAAGGTCACAAATGTCCCTGAAAAGTCACGAATTTTCAATATTTTGGCCATAAATTCACGAAAATATTTTTGTTTGAGTTTCCCGCAAATTGTAACAAGGCGAACGCATCGAAAGTTGCGCCACCCATTACCCATGATGCCATGTCAAGTTGCCTGATTGTTTTTACTGTGATACCAAGGACAATGTTAACGTTGGCCATCTAGTTAAAGTTTAATAGTGTGTGTGAGTGCATTATACCTATATATGCATTATATAATGTTCTCCCATTTACTGAAGGAATTTTGTGGGCGAAAAAGGTCACCAAAAAGTCACTAATTTTTGTTTCTCCACCTCATTAGACACTCTGTAAACACTAAAAGACAACCTCAATTATTCTTTTTAATTTAAAAAGATGTTCCGTCCAAAGAAGATAAAATTAGCTTTGAAAATGGTTCTAAGGTAATGTTGATTGTGAACTTGCTTATATTATTATATGAGTGGTGATAAAAATAACATCACAGATTTAGTGGCTGGCACTGACGCCAGCACCGAATGCTGTACACACACATCAACAAGATCGCTGTCGGCGCTTAAGAGCCGGGAATTTTCGAGAGGGATGCCAAGCAATTGACATGGCTTCTGTGCGGATTAGGAGGTTTCTTTAGTTGTGTTTCATCTCCGGAGGAAAAGACATCAAAAGCTGAGGGAAAGATAATTTTGGGAGCCTCCTATAGAAGCTGCAAGGACTCAGGAGAGCACCTACTGTACTGTCCATAGGAGACTCCGAGAGGAAATTCTTTAACTACTCTAGAATGAGTACTATAAAGTGGAATCATCACTTAACCTCTTTAATGATGGAACTAAGACAATTATAGATCACAGCTGAGATGAGTGTGCACCGAGATCAAGGGGCCCGCCAGCAACACTTCGAAATATCGGTGGTCATATTGGTATTATGTACTGCCTGGCCACAAGATTACTTGGAGTCTTAGTAACACCAATATTGGCTCTGGCACTGACTACGATTTTATCAGTACATGTACACCAGCCCTAAGCTTAGGACAAATACTCCCGGCACGGATCTATCTGATTGCCAAACCCTTCCTTCATCTCTGACAAGACGTATATTCATCACAACTTGTGAATGTGAGGAAAGCCAGGCCTCCACCGTGTTTCGGATTCCACGTTAAACTGTAGGTCCTCCATTTCATCTCACAATCACCCTACCATTACAC
>CABFWB010010138.1:0-10260 GCA_902151455.1 Timema bartmani | reverse complement strand
TCATCTTTCAAGATTTCACTTGAAACTTTACTATCAAATTCTGAACGTACATCAACAGAGACATGTTTAGGTTCGATTGTATCTTCCATAACTGGAATTAGCTCTAAAGTCTTAGTAATTTCTTTGGCAACAATTTCTCCATCAGATGGAGGAATTTTTTTTTCAGAAAGCGGTTCACCGTGTTTTTCCGATTCTTCTTTAATAGGTTCCTTTTCGGGTGTCGTTGTTTTTTTATCCTTGAGTTCGACCTCTATTTCTTCCTCCAGATTCCTTATCATTTCCACTTCTGATACAACTTTGGAAACTTCCAATTGTTCGGGAATCACATATGTTTCTTCACCTTTCGGTACAGACATTACATCTGCTGTGTTCTTTTTGGGTCCAGTTACTTCAAACGATGCCGTTTCTTCTGTCTCAATCAATTCTCTCTCCAATAGGTTATCGATATCACCTAGTGATTTTAATTTTTTCGTAAAAGCCTCAGTGACTGCCTCTTTTTCCAAGGAGATTATGGATTCCTTTACTTTTTCTGATTCTATAATTTTCTCTTTTTCAATCGATTTTGTTATATTTTTCTCTATGTGATTTTCAGACATATAACCTCTTTCTTGTTGCTTTTTGTTTTCATATTTTTCTCCTAAATATTCTTGAATATCTACTTCTTCTAATTTTTTAAATTTATAATCTATTATCTCATCTTTGTACGTTGTGTATTTTATATCATATCTTTTTTCTGTTTCTGGATTTCTTTGTTTTTCCAAATCTTTTCTCGCTGTATTTTTTGATGAATCATAAATTAAATGATTATTAATTTCTTTAACATGCATTTTAGAAGTTTCATGTAAAAACTTTGGGTGAGCACTTTTTTCTACAAATGTTATGATCTCCTCATTTTCGTGTAGTACTTTTTCTTCTGCGTTTGTTAATTGCGTTAATATTCCCTCAACATGAGATTTTTGTTCAGTTTCCTTTTCACATAATGTATCGTCTTTCTTTTTAACTTGTGTTTGGTCTATTTTCTGTATTGGTATTAAATAATTTGGGGTTATTATTTTTTCAGTTGCGATGCGTTTCTCAATATTTGCTATTACTGTTGATATGTGAGGATATATTTCAGCATCTTCTTTTGTTTCTTCAAGAACTACTGTTTCTTCTTGAGCATCTTTAGTTTGTTCTAGCATTGTTTTTATTAAAGTCTTTTCCTGAGTCTCTAAATCATCTGAATTAATATTATAATGTGTAATTTTTTGTATTTCATATTTTTCGTTTTCAATCTGTTTTTCTATTTCTTTATTTATAGTTTCTGATGATAATAGTTGATATTTAGGCAACATTACTTGTTTTTCATAAAACACTATATCTTCGGTTTTTTCAGTATCTTCAGATTCTGTAGACTGACTAAAAATCTTTTGTAATTGTTTTATTTTTGGGCCTATGTGCTTTGGTGTGGTTGGTTTTGTTTTGCCTTCTAAAGTAACGTAATCACTTATTTGCTGCACTGTTTCAGATTCTTGATCATCTCTTATATTTAAAGGTATATTTGTATCTATTTTCTCAACCTCAGGTGGTACGCTAATAGGTTTATGGATTTTATAATCTGTTAGTGATTTTTGAACGGCTTTTTCTTCATACACTTGTTCTTCTTTTGATTTTTTGCTTTCTTTGGAAATGATTGCTACATGTTCTTGTAATCTTTGTGTAGAACTTTGCTCAATCAAACGAATTAATGTTTTGACATCTCCTGAATCTCTTCTTGTGCTGTCAAAAACCTCATCCCCTCTTGATTTGTCTAAACTATGAGAAATATCAGACAGAGATATTTGCACTTGTTCTTGTAAAATGGGGCTCTTATCAGATTGAATTGGACTTACACTAGCATCTTTTGTATCAACTTTATCAGTTGATACACTAGCTTCAGATGTTTCTATTTGAAGGGGTGAAAGGGCTACTGATGTTGATTCAACTTGAAACTCTACTGGACTACTAGCAGTATCACAAAAATGAGTTAGGATTATTTCTTCTTCTAAAAACATTAAATCAGAATTTGGGATTCCCAACCCAATATCATCAGCCTGAATTGGACTAAGACCTGCATCGGTAAGTTCAGTTTCTTCAACACAATTTACATCCACCGCAGTATCAGAAATAAAACCTTTGTCTTCAATGTAAATGTCACCAGGAGGTTGTTGAATGGGGCTTGTAATAGTATCAGTCAATGTTCCGCGGGTGAGACTAATTCCTGTATCAGTTATATGATGTGATACACTTTCTTCTGTTGTGGGACTTTCAAACGCAGGTGTTCCTGCTGTTTCTAGCGATTCATATCTATACACACTTTTCTTACCACTAAATATAACCGTTTCTTCTCGTTTTTTATCTTTGTTTATTTCTGTTACATCTAGATGGTCTTCAACAACTTCTTTCTCATGTGCTGGAGGGATAATATACACGTCATGAGTTTCATATTCTGGTTCTTCAGTGCATGATTCCCACTGGGTCTTGACTGTACTACCAGTTCCAGCAGTTGCTGTCATACCTACATCAACTTTTTCTGACGTTTCTTTCCCGCTTGCTTCCCTACGGGTTGTTGTAACACTAATATGTGACTGAGACCTAATTGAAATCTCCACATCCCGGGGTCCATATAATGTAAGCCTACTTTCTGCTGTAGCAGTTGCTTCACGTGTATGGACTTCTTTACGACCTAAGACTAGTTCTAAAGTTGGGGGCGGCTGATTCAATCGACCACTTGAGGCTAGAAGGGGTGGATCGAATCTAGGTTGAGGGTTTGGACTAGATAATGCTTTGTCATTAAATGGACTAGTTCCGCGATCAATTTGTTTACTGTATTCAGCCATATTACTTTTGCTTGGTTGCTTTTCATCATTACTTTCTTTCAAACCTATATATTTATCTAAATCATCTTCTTGTCCTTTGTGCTCAGACTTATCAGTATAATTGCCTTTATGGGGTGTTTCTCCCGTTCCATTTGGAAATTCTTTTCCAACACCAACCCCTCCAGATAATCTTTCAACTTGATAGAAAGCTTTCCTTTTTCCCACAAATTCTTGTATATTTTCTGATCGTTGTCTTTCTAGTTGTTTTATGTGCTCTCTTTTCTTTGAATCCTTGACACCTTTTTCTTCATCTGGGGAATGAATACCTCGTATTTTCAATTTAACTGGTCTAGTTCTTTCTAAATAGTCTACAGATGTTTTATCCTCTTCTTTACCATCGCTCAAATCTTGTCCTGTGTCGTACACTTTAATATCCCTTAAGCTCAACGTAATATCACTATTTTGGTCCAACGTTCTGAGCTCACTATGACTTTCAGTGTCAACAAAGTCGACCTCCGTAATGTTGTAATCATATTCCTCTCCTAGTTCAATGTCCTCTCCTGATGCAATCTCTCTCCTCTCCCCCATCTCTCCTCGATGTGGGATATTATCCCCCAATGTCATCTCCAATAACCTTTGTGGGTGACGTGGGGTCCTCTGAATAACCAGTTCATCTTCATGAGGCGGTGGCGTTTCAAGAAGAAACTGCTCTTGGAATCCATCAGTATCCAGTGAGTCATCATCATCTTGTGGTGAAGCACTTGTGACTACCCACGCCAAAAAAGGAAATAGTTATGCATAGTTAGTTTAATTTTCTACTAAAATGATTTATACTGTCATTGGTGTGAAATGTAATGTGAATCTCTACATGTCTTTCATTTCCACACAATTGATTTGGATATGATAGGATAGTAAGTGAAATTTTTAGGGGTGAAAAATTGAAAGACTCACGAAACCTAAAATAATCAAAAGAACAGCCAATAAAAGAAGTGAGCGCCTACAACCATCCAGAACAAACCTTCTAGAAATGTGATGAATGAATACAAACATTCTAAATTAACATAAGTTTTGAAAATATTGTGTTTTACCCACCCAAATATAAAAGATTACTTAATTTAATTGACATACCTGTCACTGCAAGAATTATTTAATTTTACATTAATTCAATATGAAATATTAATTAAAAAATGTAATAATGACCATGCAAAAGCTTTAGATGAAATAAGAGTTTAGAAAAATAAATATATTTAGCTTTGAATTATTTTGAATTACATTCTATAGTATGTATTATGATTATCATACTGTATGTGTTACAACTTTAAAACTAGGAGGTCCATATTCAAGTTAATATTTGGTTCAGTTAGAGAACAATTCATGAGTTTTGCTTATAGTGAGTTAAGGATTAACCTGAGCAAAAGGCAATTATAGGTATATTCCTGTTTAAAGTTGATGCACTAAGCCAGAGGTCTTGGGTTCGATTTCTCTCTTCAGGAGTAATCTTCCACTTAATATTCAAACTAAATTAATGCTGTGAACCAACATATAAACTAACTGATATAACTTAAATATAATATGTGATTGAGACATGTGTAGTAGGATTACATGTGTAAAACACACATCCAAATAGAAGAAAGGTTTGTTTGCATGGTCATTATGTTTTGTAGAGAATTCGATTTTATACTGACCTTCCAAACAGTAGCCCTTAATCACCTTCTGGAAAAAAGTATTTATTAACCTACAAGTCTTTTTTTGATGAAATTGAATATATATAACAATTTTTTTCTGTCTTAGAACACAGTTTAAACAAAAGGGTTTCTTTATGAAAAAAAAAGATATATGGTGTAATAATCAGCAGCTTGTTAAACACATCCATTTAGATTCAAACAGCATGTATAAAAATATGTGACCTTGAATATCTTGTACTTTCACTATTTTAATTAAGAGTATAGATTAAATTAAGAACAGATCTTTTGAGCTTACAGGCTAGGATATGCATAGTTTCAATATTCACCTTTAAGGAGTCAGTAACTAACACTGACATATTTTTTGCTCTGTTTCAAGAGATATGGAGGGTTTCTCACTTTAGATTCAGGAATAGGATAAAAAAGATAAACTTTAGAAGAATTTTAAAACACATACACATACATACATACACACACACACACACACACATGTATATATACAAATAATTAATAATCACCAGACTATTTAATACTATTTAGAAATAGGAGAGTAAATATTTAGAGATGTAGGCCTACAGTATGGCTTGTGGATGTATTGTTACAATTAAAAGATTGTTCTAGATGAAATAGTAGAACTAGTTCTCCTTGATTTAGTTTAAAATAAACTACAAAACAATTGTGAGTCATTGGGTGAGTTCACTCAGAGGAACAAGGGGACAAAAAAACTAAATCCGAGTGCTTTGTTATCTTTTAAAAATAGATTTTTTTTCATAAACGTAGGCTACCTACTAAATAATGAACATATTCGCTGAAAATAGATCAGGCATTACTTTCTATATGTGTGATCTTAATCAATGTATTTTCAACAGTAAGATACACAGTAAAGATATAGAGTTGTTTGCCCAATCATGAATTTAACTCAAAAGTGTAGCTATGAATGAGAAAATTAAACAACTCTTTGTTTTACTGAGAACTTTTGATTTTATTATTTAGTCAACATGTGCATCACATGAACTGAGCCATCAACTGAATTAAGAAAGATTCATATGTTCTTTTAGTTCAGTAGTTCAACAAGTATTTAATATTTAAATACAAAAATGTAATCTGAAAAGTAGTGTTTTTTTATCCACTGTGTCTCATTTCCTGTTCGGGATATATTCAAAAACAAATCTTTGTTGGTTTGTAGTTCAGTTGAACTTAGAAGTCCATCAAGTTTTTCTTGGTTAATTTGGTGGTTTAATTAATTAATTCAGTCAGTCAGTCATTTTATTTTACTCATTCATTATCTCTCAGACATCCAGCTTGTGTGGAATGAAATAAATTAACTATTATTGTTATATAGATGCTAATTTCATAAATTCAATTAATGCCAACTTCTCTTTAGATAACAGCATTACAAAATTAACTCTGTTCATGTGAACCAAAATGACCAGAGAATCCCTGATTAGTGCATTCTAGCAATAAACAAGCAAATTACCTGAGAGTTTGTCAGTTTAGTGTTGCTGTCACTGACAAGCAGAAATAAAATGTATCTGAATTTGTTAGTGGTTCCATTCTTAAATTGAGTACAGATCTATTAGTGTGCAATTTCCAGATCTTACCTGCTTCAGAGAGATTGACAATTTTTAATTTTCAAAACTTATTAAGTAGTACAAAGTGCACACATTTAATGTAAATACATTTGAAGTTTGATTTATTTCAATTATTTTTTATTTTTTATTATTACTATCATCATCATCACCCCACTTTAAATATACACTGCATAAGGTCACCATTAATAGGTTGTTGGGAATCAAATCCTGGAAGGGCAAATTGATAATGGGTTTCTCAACAGTTTACACACATTGCTTTTTCCTCCTCTCTACATGGTAACGCATGGGGACTTTCTTCAAAAATTACTTAACTTATCCCTACATTATATTTATTATAATGGACTTAAAAATCATGTATAATATTAGTGATAAATCTTCATTATTATTTTACATTATTAGTTTCTTAGTTTACCAATGTTAGGTGTTTTTCTTGTTTCCATTAGTAAAAAAAAAATTAACTAATTAAAACTGTAAGTCAGGTGTGTCAAACTCAATTGATCACAAGAGCCACATTTAGAACTAAAAATATCGAGAGTGCCACATTAAAAACGAATTAAAATGTCACAATCATAAGTAAAGAAAAATCATTTTAGTAGCTTATTTTTATGAAAAAATAATTTATTTTGTTTATATAAAATATTAGGACTTCCGAGAAATTTGAAACCTTTTATTTGAAGCAATGTTGTTAAATTTTGTGAAGTCACTTTCATAATTGATGACAAATGAGTATCCGTAAGCCGTGATCTATCGGGTATTTTGTTCCTTTTCAGAAGTGAAAAGAACTGTTCACACACGTATGTGCTGTCAAACATTGCATAGATTTGCAATGAAAATTAAACCATTTTTGGAAATTGATCCTTAGAGAGAAAAGAATAAAAATTTTGAACATTGACCTTACAAAACTTTTGTTTGAGTATTGAGTATTTTAATTAATTCAATTTGAAATGCTTCATCTGGCTTTTCCACATCAAAGTCCCGTAAAATTCACCAATTTAAGCTCATAATTTTAAAAATTTTGGAATCTTTTCTTGAATTCACCAATCAAGTTTTCAATTTTTTGTGAGTAGTCATTAATAGATAATCGTGATTCATTTTGCTTGAAAATGGATAAAGTGTCCAACTCAAGCAAATAAGTTCCCTTAAGACTCCTGACGTGATTACCAGTTGTGGCAAAGTGTCATGCAAGTATAACACCTAAAACCAAACAACCACCAAGCAAAGCTGAACTTCACGCTTTGAAATTTAAAAACACCATTACATATAAATGGGCAATGCTGTTGGCTCATAGATTTTTCATAAATTATCACTACATCATACTAATCATACAATAAATACAGTAAAATATTTTGCCCTTTTGGTTTAATTTCTCCTATAAATTATAGTCATTACAGCCGAAATCTGAGTGCAAAAAGTGAACAGGGAACAGTGAACAATGTCACTAACAAGTGATAGGTCAGTTCATAATCCTGACACCTGTCAACAATTTTATATTTGTGAGAACAAGATATTTACACAAAAGGAAAAGAGTACAAAATATTTTAAATATGAAAAAGTAAACTATATAGAAGATGCATTGAAAAAAAGATTACATGTACTTAAAAAGAGTATGTTTGATAACCTTATATGAAACACCAACCAAATTAAAATGCGTGCATGAAATAATATAACCACTACAATGTTGTCTTTGGCTCTTTATAGAACAATTAGACTACATTTGTCTTCCCTTGAAATTTTGAGTAGGATGTGACAAAGTTGAATTCAAACTGATATTTAATCAGTAGATTTCACACAGAACTCGAAGGAATGTGTGCTCCTTGCAGAATACCGAGTGGGCAGACTTCTGCCTGATAATGCGCATAGTGAAAAGGTTTGGAGTTACTACATTATAATCAGGAGAGTCCCAAATGCTTTGATACAACACCAAGAAAAATTGGTTATATTATTGGAACTTGTGTTGGAAGAGACTCTTCTAACTGGATTGTCACTACTATGAGATGAGAGATGTTCTCAGCATGTACAAAGGTTTAACGTGAAAAATTATAAAAACATTTTTTAAATGTTTTGAGAAATTATGGAGCAAAATAGATAAAAGCAACTATGAAAATTGAGCTGCCAATGAAATAGTTGCAAATGCTTTGAAGCATCACAAGGACATGGTAACTATATTCAACAACTGGAAATAATACAAACCAGAGATGATTACCGAGAGTAATTGAAATACCCTAATTGTTTTAGAAGAAACTTGGTTAGGTGTATGAAATAGGTTTAGAAATTAGTTTACTGTCTTTTATCCCTTTAATTTCTACAACTAATAATTTATTATCATATGAGTGCATTAAAATATTTCCTAATTCAAACTATATTATCAGTTACCGTATTATTATTATTATTATTTTTATTTTATTAGCACCGCGTCTTACTACCAGTTTGGGTTATATACTTATGTACTAATTACACTAATGTTTTTAATAACTATGAAGATTATATTTAGATTAAGTGTTCCTGCATTTGTGTGAAAGGAGAATGGAAAACCATTTTGGAAAAACCATCCTCAGTACACCCAACCAAGATTTTAACCTCAATCTCTCCACCATCAGTAACCTAGTCTACTGAGAGAGAAGAACCTTAGACCATTATTTTGGCCACTGAAACGAGTAGTTATTTTAATTTGTTCGACTTGCAATACTATTATTAATTCATTCAATAATGGTTCAAATTTATTTTAATGATTTATCCTTAGTAATAATTTTTTCAACCTTATTAGCAACATTTAATTTCTGACTTCCAGGCGTCATAAAAGGATTTAATTGAGTAAACTGTTTAATATTGATAGCTCGACAAAAACTTGCACCAATTAGAGACAGTTAAAACGCTTTCCATTTTTGTTGGGTTGATCTCCTTATTTCTGCCCCAAGCAATGACCTAGGTTTATCCAGCACCTTAGTGGTTATTAAAATTTAAATCCAAACATTTATAAAGTATTTTGTAAGAGATTTAAATGTCATAATATGTGGTATAGCAGTGTTGCCCTTGTTGAAATGGCATTTTTTGATGAATATGAATGAGCATCTACAACTGAAATCTAATCAACCGGTTGGAATTAAAATTGAAACTGGGTCACGAAGATCATAAATTTTTTTTACATTGTCTCGACAATCCAACAGACTATCTGAAATTTGAAATAAAAAGTCCTGATAGATCACATGATTTTTCATCATGAGAAATATTGCCAGGTGTTATGTGGGATGACACTATGACATCTTAATCAAAGAACAAGGATCATGTTGTTTTGATTTCTGATAATCCTCTTTTGAGAATCAGATGTACAGTACAGTGAATAGAGGAAACTATTTACAGTTGTTTTAACTGACTTTGCCAAGAAATTATCATATGAAAACAGTAAATTGTAAATTAAATGTAATTTTTTATCATTTGTATTTTTAACTGATCACTATATTGAATTGGTTAGGCTATCACAAGTAAATATAGAATTTACTGAAGTCTATATAGTAGAAAATCTTTGTGTTTTTTTCACTATGCCTTACCTGTTCACCATTACTAAATTTGATTATATCATTAAACCAATAATATCTTTAAGGAAAATTGCTTTCCCATGACTGTATTGTGTGTAAACAAGTGTATTTTACAAGTTTTCTAAAAACCAAACATGGGTGAGTACCTAAATAAGAAGAATTAAATTATCATTTTATTTTTGTGATTTAATTATTTGTCTTAGGAAACATTAATTTGTAAATAAGAAACAATGTTTTTATTCAAATGGAAGATAAGCCGGTTACATTGGGAAGTTAAATGTTTATAGGTATTTAAATGATCTACTAGCCATTTATAAGCATAAACAAAGACAGGAAACTATCTAAAATTAAGGATCAAGAAAGATACAGAAAAGTTCCACATATTATGTATCAAAAAAGACAGGAAAGTATCTCATATTATGTATCAAAAGAGGCAGTAAAGTATCTCATTTTATGTATCAAAAGAGGCCGGAAAGTATCTTATACTATATACGAGGCGTGTTTTTTTAAGTAAGTACCGTTTTGAAATTAAAAATACACCAAGTGTACTTTTTTATCAATTTTATTTTTACGTGAAAGCCTGTACTTTAATCTACTTTTCAACATAATTTCCACC